>JABCKI010005821.1:0-37809 GCA_018282025.1 Sphagnurus paluster
GGGCTAGCGAGCTAGCGAGCTTGTCGCGACCTCCACAACCCCAAAAAGCTGACCAGTAGGCTGTGAACTTGCTGATGCTCGAGACTCGAGTTACGGCGGTTTATGCTATCTCCTATCTTTTATCTTATCTCCAACAATTGTCTCCGAGATTTCTCACCGCGGCTCTCTAAGACACCTTCCACACGTCGTAGTGACCCTAAGGTGGCTTCATCGCAATGCATCTGCTACCCAGAGAACATGACAGAGTGCTCCTGCACCAAGTGAGCACCAAGTATTATTTATCCGACAACTGAAGCTAACGAGGCTTGAGGTAGGTCGGCTTCCTTGCTCAGAAGCGCCTTGCGCGAGGATTGAGGCTTAATAAGACGGAAACTGTGGCTTTAATTGCATCTCAGTTACAAGAGCGCATTCGAGATGGCATACACTCGGTTGCTGAGCTAATGCAGCACGGAAAGACAATGTTAGGACGACGACACGTTTTACCAGGTGTACCGACTTTGCTTCATGAAATCCAAGTGGAAGGCACATTCGAGGATGGGTAAGATATTAACTTGCGTATCTTCACCAATTTAACACCTCTCTAGAGTGTTCCTGGTGACTGTTCATGATCCAGTATGCAGCGAAGACGGAAATCTCGAGGCTGCACTCTATGGCTCATTTCTCCCTATTCCATGTGATGATATGTTCCCGCCGTCAAACCCCTCCGAATTCGAAGAAGAGAAGGCTCCAGGTGCTATCATTGCGAGTAAGGAGCCGGTGGTCATAAACAAGGGCAGAGAACGGATCAATCTTCGGGTCACCAACAATGGCGATCGTCCCATCCAAGTGAGTTACAGAAGCTGTCGGCCAGGCACTAACACTAATGATTAGGTGGGATCCCATTATCATTTTATAGAGACGAACCCGGCCCTCTCGTTCGACAGAGGGCAAGCATATGGCAAGAGGCTTGATATACCCGCCGGCACTGCTGTTCGTTTCGAGCCAGGAGATGTGAAGACGGTAACCTTGTGCTCGATCGCAGGTGCACAGATAGTGTCCGGTGGCAACCTTGTTGCATCTGGGGTGGTAGACCTGAAAAGAACGGGTGAGATCCTGAACAATCTTCTTCAAAAAGGTTTCGGCCATGTCCCGGAGCCCGGTGCTCTTGAGGTATCCATTGACACTACGATAAGTAGGGATTCATATATCTCTATGTTCGGACCTACTACTGGTGACCGTGTGCGCCTTGGTGATACATCTCTCTGGATCGAGGTTGAACGTGATGAGGTACGTTTCGTATACCCATAGCCTTTCAGGTTGTTGACGTTCTCAGACCACCTATGGGGATGAAGTAAAATTCGGCGGAGGTGTGCTCGCTCAGTTTTCTATATTTGAACTTTTCCCAACTTTGTCCCAGGAAAAACGATCCGTGAGGGGATGGGCCAAGCAACGGGTCGGTCTTCAACAGAAACTCTGGATCTCGTTATCACAAATGCCTTAATCATTGACTGGTCCGGCATCTACAAGGTATATATTTATAACTAAACCCATCAACTTGTAAATAACCTATTCTTCAGGCCGACATTGGTGTGAAAAATGGCCTTATTGTAGGCATAGGCAAAGCTGGAAATCCAGACGTTATGGCAAACGTCCACCCATCCCTAATAATCGGTTCATCAACCGAAGTCATCGCCGGCGAGAAGCTCATCGTCACAGCTGGGGCAGTGGATACTCATGTTCACTTCATTTGTCCTCAGCAAGTAGAAGAAGCTCTCTCGTCCGGAGTCACGACGATGATCGGCGGTGGTACTGGCCCAAGCGCTGGATCAACTGCAACCACTTGTACCTCAAGCCAATTCTATATGCAACATATGCTCGCAGCGACGGATGGGCTCCCCATAAATTTTGGATTTACTGGGAAAGGCAACGACTCGGGACCTGCTGCACTGGAGGAAGTCGTCCTGGCGGGTGCGATTGGTCTAAAGCTTCATGAAGACTGGGGCTCGACTCCCGCAGCCATCAAAAATTGTTTAGATGTTGCTGACGAGTACGACGTTCAGGTAAACTTCCACTGGCATGAACATGAATGTGCTAGTTCATTATATCTAGGTCAACATCCATACTGATACCCTGAATGAAAGTGGTTTCGTCGAGAGTGAGTGACTTATCACCAATAGAATAACCGATACTCAATTTAGATTAATAGACACAATTGAAGCCTTTGGAGGCCGGACTATTCATACATATCACACAGAAGGAGCTGGTACGTCGAACTTAGATTCATTGTGGACCTTGTTGAAATCAAATGAAGGCGGGGGGCACGCACCGGATATTATTGTTGTCTGCGGTCTAGATAATGTTCTACCATCTTCAACAAATCCAACACGTCCATTTACGCATAACACCCTCGATGAACATCTAGATGTAAGTAGTGGCATGTAATGTCGTTGGTCGTAACTGATCTTCTCCGCCAGATGTTGATGGTCTGTCATCACCTGGACCGCAACATACCAGAAGATCTTGCTTTTGCGGAGTCTCGTATTCGAGCCGAGACTGTTGCTGCTGAGGATGTTCTACACGACAATGGCTCCATTTCGATGATTAGTTCAGATTCTCAAGCGATGGGACGCGTAGCAGAGGTGGTGAGCCGTACTTGGAGAACCGCTAGTAAATTAAGGGAATTCAGAGGTCCATTGACTTCACTTGGGGATGACGAATGTAAGGATAATGCCCGCGTGAAAAGATACATTGCTAAATACACTATCAATCCGTGCGTCTTGTTATTTCTTCTATTTGCAAGAACTCTCTTCTGAGCACCGATGTAGGGCAATAACCCACGGAATCAGTCATATCGTTGGTCATGTTGCGGTCGGAACGCTCGCAGATCTAGTCCTGTGGAAACCTGAGAATTTTGGCTCCAAGCCTACTATGGTCTTGAAGTCTGGAGTTATAGCTATGGCCCCTGTACGTTTAGTTATCCTTTTGATTTCAAAGGTTGACCCCCTAGTTTCCTCAGATGGGAGACCCGAACGGCTCCATCTCAACTGTCGAGCCCATCTTTACACGACCCATGTGGGGTTCGAAGCCTGGTTCTGCTGCCCTTAACTCGGTGTCGTTCGTCTCACAGGCTTCGCTCAACTCCGGTACAATAGCGTCATACAACCTTTCAAAACGATTGGAGGCCGTGCGCAACTGCAGATCGGTCACAAAGAAGGACATGAAATGGAACAGTACTACGCCCAAGATGACAGTTGACCCGGAAAGCTACGAGGTACGGGCGGATGGCGTATTGCAGGATATCGAGGCGGCCGAGAAGCTTCCTTTAGGAAAGACATATAATCTCTTTTGAGCGACAAATCTTGGTACATTTACTAGTTACTATCTATAACCCATCATATCAGGGGGGACACGCAGGATTATATCGTACAGTACGGGGCGATCTATGGAATACAAATAGGAAGGATTCGGGTTAGAACAGAGACTGATACCCCAAGTCAATATTGTGTAGATGATCGCGTGGATGATTCTCTGAATAGTCTTTTGGCACTATCTCGTCAACCACGCAATCCGATCCGAAGTCGTCGAAGTCGTCGAAATCGCTAAAGTCATGGAGGGTGGGGCTGTCTAGTAGGTATTTGTCATCGGAGCCTACTATTGTTTTGTCGTCATCGTCTTCCTCGTCATCTTCGTCATCGTCGACCTGCATTTCGTACTCGTCGTCTTCGAAGAGAGGTGCCGTTTCGAAATCATCGTATAGTTGCACCGGTTCGGGGCCCTCGAATTGCCGGCGCGTTGGCGTGGGTACAAACAGAACTCTTGCTTGCTCCGAATGGTATGAGAAGACCAGATACTTTACGCGGAGGGTTTCTTGTCGACAATCGCGGCAGTGGTTGCGAGACTTGTTCAGCCAGTACTCCTTTCCCCGGGCAAGTGCAGTAGTGAACCATTCACACGTCCTATCGAAACAAGTTCGATCACCGCCAAGACTGGGAGAACAGATGGCATACTCACTTTCGAGAACGCTCTGGTATTGCGTTGACCGAGGTCATAAAACGAGCACTCGGGAGAGCGAGCGTGCCTGGGCTCGTACCCCGAACATTACGAGAAGGGCAGGGCATACAGGCCCAGGCGCGAAATGGCACCTTTGCCCGGAGTGGGTTGAACATGGACACCATTGATGGGGCGTGTGGATTCTTACGCTTATTCTCGACTAATACGTCAACGAATCCCGTTGGCGCTAGTGGAGCGGGGACCGGCTTAACAACAGTGGCGCAGCTGGGCGTAAGCGGTATTACAAGGGGGGCTGAGATTACGCGCTCCCCCTCTCTCGGTGGGGTAGTCGATTTACTGTGTCGTTCGAAACCTATGGGGGCCTGGACCACGGGCTGGAGAGGTATGCTGTATGAAGCGGATCGATCATTATTGAGTTGGTATTGCTTGACCAAGGGTATGTAGGGTAGTGAATATGTAGAGTGAACCTGCGACTCGGAAGTAGGGAATATGGTTGGTCGTCGTGTAGACTTCCCGGGTGCAATGTTCCACAGATCGGAAGGAGGCACTCGGATAGTAGGAACTCGGGAGCGGGGTGCACGATTTGGGAGAGTTTGACGACCATCCTTGGTAGTGGCAGAGTTTCGCATTATGTTGTACACGTCGTCAATAGCGTCTAGTGAACCAAGAACGAGGATCTGCTGTTTGTTGACAGAGTACTTGGTAATTATTCATGAGCAATAATACTAGGACGTACGAGGCCAGCGTTTAAATTGGTCGTGTGCGAGTCTGGAGTGTGATGCAGGGAAGGTATGTTGGGTGGCCACGCATTTCGTGGGGTCATAATTGTCTGTGAATTGAATGCCGTACAGTCCAGACCTGTTTTTATCAGTGGCTTGTGCTGTTTCTTCGAGAGGGTTGGCATACCAATAGGTTGTTGTGGACCATCTATAATAATAGGTAGGCTGTTCTTGTATAACATCATGAAAAGGCTCAGAGCCACAGAGAAGGCCAAGAGACTGCTAGACAAAGTGTTCTTTAACACTTTTCTCCTTTGTATGGGGTTCTGCACCTGGTGCCGATCCTATAATCCCACCTCTGTTGAGTCGACATGAGGCGTGATTCGATCGCGTAAAAATTATCCGACCAGGGTCGCCACACACGCAGATGGAACTTTTAAAGTGGGCTGTTGATAATGGGCAACCTCAATAGACTTTTGTACAGAGTTGTGGAAGTTTCATGATCGTCATTAGTGGATAGTTAACTTCATTCAGCGTTCAGATAGTTACGATTCAGCAGAGAAACAGTTGGTCGAGTGAGGTTGTCGCCATCCGCTGTAGCCTCGCTTGAGTGGTCACAAGGGCCGCCGCGTGTGTCACGAGGATTGAACGCGACTTGCGACCCTGAAGGTGGTAAAGCAGCCTTGCCACGCGACATCATGCTTTTGACTCTGAGAGATTTCCAGCGCCACGTCAAACGTGAGCGATTGTTGTAATCATACAATCATGAGGTCGATAAAATGAAATAAACACAAAAATGGTACACTACATGAGAAAAAAAACGTCATCACCTGTCTAAGGGTCTAGACATAAAAAAGAAACGAGAGGTGGCACGTCACGATGGCTGCCGGTGCGGGGCGCGTTTGATGTAGGCGTAATGAATTCTGTGGACCGTAATTTTACGAGGCACTGATTATTTAGGGTCGCACAAGGCGAGGCGACAAGGTTACCAGTGTGAGGGTACTGGGGCAGGGGCACAAACAAGTCGGCCGTGTCACCTTCGGAGTCATCCCAATCTGGGTTGAGCATGAAATAGTAACCGGGTGTTAGGATTGGTTCGAGCAGCGCTTGCTCCTGGGGTGAGGGCACAATCCCAGTGAGAGGTGTGTATGGAGTACACGGAACTGCTGGAACATGCATCGGTTTTACATTTCCAATCCCGGTTGGTCTGAGGGTGAGACCCTTCAAATTGGTAGTAGCCCTCTTTCTTTCCCCTTTGTGTTTGAAGAACTTCGACCGCTTCTTAGTGATAGTTGGGCCAGTCTCTTCGTCTGCGGGTGATGTGGGTGGTTTGGTACTGCAATCATTTATCCTCCTATGGTACTATTAGACAGTTGCATAAACTCAAAAAATGACCTTACTTAGAGCCAAATATGATCCAGCGTTTGCCATTGGTAAAACCTCGTTTATTCGAGGACTTGGGAGTCCAGTTGCCGTTACGTGAGGATAAAAGCGAGCTACTCGACGACGATACAACATCCTGTGGCAGGCAAGAAGCCTAGATAATAGAGACAATTAGTTGAGGCTAATCACGGTATTTCGTGGCACTCACTTCAGTTTGGCTAAACCAGTTCTCCCGTAGGAACTCCATCCTCTCTGGAGTCATGCATGCTTGGTTTTCTAGGAATGGAGTCCTTGGGAAGTCGTCCATTTTGCTATTTTCAAGAACCATCTAAATAAACAATTCAATCGAGGTGGATGATCGGCCGATGAGGAAGGAGAAGTCTTATGTTCAGAAATCGGTTTGGTGCCGTGTTTTCTACTCTTCGAGTAAGGCCACATGGGGTCATAGCAACACCGCAGCGTACGCAATGAGAATGAATTGGAAGAACAAGCGGTGGGTGGCACTCTATACAGGCAGCCACCAGCTCGAGCATGTTGCATTGTTGAAAGGTCGTGGTTTAGATAACAAACATGATCTGAGGCAATGAAATCATTCCACCCAGACGTAATAATTTGATGATATTTTGACATAGCTTGGTATCCGCTGAACGACCTCCTCACTGCGGTCAGGTTGGTATACACCACCACCTGCGGGTCTACAAATGCCGAGAGAACTCATTCTTCAAGAACCTTATGAGCAAGAAGAAGATATTGCAGAGGCAAGCCCGTACCGCGGCATTGTTTTGACTTCGGCGAGCTCGACGTCATCGTCGACCGAAGGAAGTTTCCACTCACCAACCCCTCGACGACCTTTCTTCCCCCAAGGATTCAATGTGCCCCAAATACCTCCTAGTCTTTCTCGGAAGAAGAGTCTTGGGCAGCTTCATTCACCATCATCGCCGACGCTCCCCAAGTTCACTAGACCTGTTCAACTGACTAGATCACATACCATGCCACGGGCCTTCCAAATGGAAGGCAAACCTCGGAGAAGGCAAGCCGAGCTTGATCAACTCGATGTCTGCCCAGAAATCATAGAGAGGATGAGGCGTTGGATCATTGGGATAGCAATTGGTGCGTGTGTATCTTCGTCACACGTGGGCGCACGCAGCTCACCGATCCCTTAAGTCGACTTTGATATAGATGATGGTCCAGTTATAGAAGGGATATACCCCTCGTCAATATTATTGCCCGCTGAAGCCGAGAACCTGTAAGTATCGGCATTATTTATAACCCAACACATTTTTAGTATACCACACAGGGCCTTTTCGTCGTTCCCGGATTCCTTGCAATTCGATCAGGGCTCACAAAATCACTCCTTCCGTGTTCAAGAGCACTCAAGTTCGATCCACGCCGAAAAGAGACCCACAACGAAAGATGGATTTATTTATGGATATTCACACTTTACTCAAAGGAGAAACACCAGTTCGAGAAGAGGCTACGAACAGCGCTCTGTCGTTTTGCTCACCCAACACCAGTTTCCCGCTTTTTTCTCATTGCTTATTTCCATCTTCGGTCCATTATTCCAACAACATGGCTTGCCCATGCTGGAGGCCGCATGTTATAATATTGCCACATGGTATAAATACCTTTCCTTTTCATAGAGACATTACTGAGGCTGCGAAGCAAAGGCTGGACCCCACACCAGGAGAGACGTTAGAGCTCGGGTTTCTGGGTTCGGTACTAAGACTTGTTCTACCGCTCACTGGGGACGAGCAACAATTTACGCCAGCACCATCGGTCGTCGGAATCTACGATCCCAGACTACACGTCAGACTCTCAATATTTATTAACTACTTGAGTATACTGAAGAGGATTTATCAGATTGCGGCGTCTGCTCCGCCTCTAGCTCCCCCACCTATATTACTCTTCGAGGCAGCTGTCACACAGCTCTGGTCGATTTGGGAATGTCTCGTTTTGTGCGAGCCTCTCCTCGTTTTTGGTTCATCTCCAGCACAAACCAGCCAAGCAATATGGTGGCTTCGTGACTTATTGCGACCAGTGAGTGTAGCTGCCTAGATTCCCCAAGGCTATCGTTGAAGATGAATTAAGATTCCACTAGGAGGCGACTTTCGTCCTTATTTTACGATGCAAGATGGTGATCATCCACGTTTAGTAAATCGATTACCGCCAAAGCCAGGAATACTTCTTGGCGTGACGAATCCGTTTTTCGAGAAGTCGTGCAGTCATTGGCCGCATATCCTTAGTCTTGGGAGACGGAGATCGTAAGTAATAGAATGTCTCAAGAAGCAAGCTCAATATGTATGCCTACTTAGTGGTGGAACTGCGAAAGGAACAACTTCTAGTGACCCAGCTGGTCCAGTTCCTGGCTGGAAGTCAAAGACACACAAACGATATATATCCAAAGACCGTGTTCTCTTACGTCGCCTAGAAACTGCCCTATCTGGGGACGAGCGATCTAGTGAGTGCATTCCAACCAACGCGGACGGAATTGACACGATATCCAGAGCTTGACGCGTCCCTAGCGCTCCGAGGTCACTTCCACTCACGGACAACAGAGCTCATTACGCCCCTGGCACGATACCTAAACACTTTGATACCCTCCCCGACCGAGGTTGCTCGCTCGTCGGGGCTAACCCTTCGTCTGAAACCATTCAATTCTGCAAATTTTTTCGCGTCTCTGAAGGCTCATGGAAGTACTCTCCCATTCCGCTCCACAAGCAAACGTACCGAATTTTATGAACGTTTTTTAAAGACTCCCGGTTTCGGGCTGTGGTTGGCACAACAAGAGCACATTGTGGAGGGAGTCTTGAAGGAAAAGCGAGTAGGATAGACTGCAATAGATAGGGCAAGCTTTGTGCACGGACCCGAATAAACATATGTAAACATGATGTGAAATCAGAATAGAGTAACGGGTGTTCTTGCTCCAGAACCTCCACGACAATCCTGCGCTGGTTTCCGTTTTTCTCTAGTGTGTCTTTCTCTTGTGTAGCTGTTTCTTGAGAAAGATTGTACAAGCCCCTTACTCTGTATCAATAACCCATGTGAGATCTCTTTCCTGTTCCTGGCTCACATTGTATAGATGCCTTGTACCTGTCGCCATTCTGCTGCTGTTCATTTGTTGCCTCTCTATCTGTCAATCTTGTCGTCGTTACTCAAGGATCTCCTGTCATTCTTAACCTACAGAGCAAAAGAGTTTTTGGAAACTTCGCCGTTGGCACATCTTAACCTATTAAGTCGATCGACCTCGGAACAATATGCCTGAACCCGAATATGACGTATATGCGGAGGATGAAGAGTACCGGAGGGACGTTAAACGGGAGGAGGTAGGCACCCCGTGGTAGCATTAGACGCCTGTAACTCGATAGCTAATGTCGTTCACGAAGGATGTACTGCGCCAACAGCACGCGCAAGAGCCAGTCGAATCAATGGTCTCCAATGTTGAGCCCAACGCAGGTGACAAGCGCACCAGAGAAGACGAGCATGAACGCAACCCGTCACCCCCGTCACGGCCGTCCGCAGCGGGCGCTATAACTGCCCAGAACCAGGTTGGCGCTAATTTTATGCCTCACACCCAGATGATGAACGGTGGCGGCATGGGTATGGCTATGGGCGGTGGCTACGATGCGTTGTATATCGGCGACTTGCAATGGGTCCGTTGGTCTTGTCGTTTAGTCTCGCGTGCATGTCGTTCTGAGCTATCTAACTATTTTTTTCCATCGCTTGTCTTATTCCCGATTCTACCCTTTATTTCATACAGTGGACGACTGATGAAGACCTCCGCCAAGTCGCAAGCAGTCTTAATGTGCACATCGAACATAAAGATATCACATTCTCTGAGCACAAGGTGAACGGCAAAAGCAAAGGGTGAGGAAATCCCTGCTGCTTGTGGCTGTACGTTGTTGACGGGTATTCCAGGATCGCATACGTTGAGGTTCACGACCCCGAGGGTGCTCAAATCTTGAAACAATGGTTCGATGTGAAGTAAGGTCATCAATCGATACACGCTCAAAAAGCTTATTTCCTGCTCCAGTGATTTCCAGAACCGGCGCGCATCGGCAACACTTACTAGCTCAGCGCAAGGTAATCCCTTCCGCACACTCCCTAAAGGTAAATGGTCTGCCAATATCATAATACTATACTGACTTCTTTACTCGTAGAACCTCCCGCTCGTGTAGGAACGGGACAGGCCCAGATGGCACCTGCGCCCATCCCAACAGCAGGGGCAGGAATGGGTCGCGGTGGAGCCAACTTCCGAGGGAACCAAATGAACAACATGAACATGATGGGTGGGCGGGGTATGATGGGTGGTGGCATGATGCAGGGCAGGGGTATGATGGGCGGTATGGGCATGGGCGGGTATATGGGCGGCGGCAACACATATGGCAATCAGGGATTCGTGGGCGGGCGTGGAGGCGGCATGATCCCCCAAGGACCGCGCGGCAACTTGATGGGTGGGCGCGGGGGAATGATGGGCGGTATGGGTACGAGTTTCTAGCCTCTTTAGTCCTACACACTCTGCCATGTTTTGCTTACTGTCATGTTTTCATGTTTCGTGCTTTGTACTTCCGCGTTCGCTCAGGCTTGGGAAATGTCGGACAAGGTTTCGCGCAAGGTCATATCAACCCAGCATTCATGCAAGCACAACTAGGACGCGGCGGGAAGCGGTAAAGAATGATGCGTCTTCGAGGCGCGCGCAATATTTTATTCACCTCTTAATTGCTAAATGTTTTCCCGCTGTGTCGTTGCATGTACATTGATATTCTCAAAGGAATGAAAACACCATCTCTAAAAACTCTGGGTCTCGCACGGCTAATCAATACGCATTCGACGTTCTCCCGAGTCGGGGGTGGACTAAGGTGGGTCAGCTTGGCACACGCATCGAGAGTTTCATCTGCAAACACAGCAAGCGCTGCCATCTGCCATTCAAGGTTTTTCGTTTTGTATCGCACTGACATAAACCCTCTTGGTCCTTTCACCGCTTCAACGCCGGTTGGCTTCTACGCCGCATCATTCGACTTCATTCCATCAGAACCGTGTGCGGTCAAACAGTGTCAGGCCCCTCGCAACTGATTCCCAGATGATTGCGGCACTCCAAAGAGCATGATCTGCTCGTATCAATTGGAATGGGTCCGTTTAAGGAATACCGGAGTCTCTGTTCTTAATCAAGCAATCTCATGGTAAGAATCATGCGTTGGGCTGTGGATCTCAAAGGGTGTTGAGTTGCAAGGATACTGGGACGAATCCCGCATACGAGCCTCACACCTCTATCGTCCTCCAGTCGTAGGCGACAATGCCAGACTCTTCATTAATTTTTGACACGGTGGCGACCACTCAGGAAATGTATGTAGCCGATTGTCTTACCGTGTAGCCGATGTCTAACACCCCCGGTTGTCCCTCTTAGATTAGCCCACAATTATCTACACCTCTTTTCAATCAGTATGTGTGCTTTTATGTTTGTCACTTTCGACTCTGACTACTACTACAAATTCTAGCTTTCCTTTTTTACGACCATTTGATCACGTTCAGTTAGTCAGTCGCATTTTTAGATTTTGGCGGTCTCAGAGTTCTGTCAACCCTCAGGAAATGAGTTCGATTGCCTGTGGCGGCGCCCAAAAACGCAGAGCTCATACTGGTTCTTCTTCATGCGCTATTTCGCATTTTTCGGAAATATCAGCGTGACTGTACTAGCTTTCACGACGCTACAGCCACAGGTGCGTAAGTGTCCTCTTGGATCTGAACTCTCAATTTATTGATACAATCTTCTTAGAGGTTCGATTCTGAATCCTTCAATTTGCGATCCCCGTCAAATTTACTCGATTTTGGCAGTTGTAGACAATACAATCTATACCGGCAACTTCTATTGGTGTTCAATCAAGTCCTTGTTTGCAGTGCGTGCGGTTTTGTGTATCTTGTACTCAATGTCTAACCAGCGTTCAGTCCTTCTCACTCTACGCATATATGCTCTCTACAGTTGCTCCTTGCGGATTCTGGCGTATATGGTGGGCAGTGGTGCAGTGTTAATGGGAATATCATGCGTATGGTTGGACACCTCTTCCATGACACTATCCTCATGTCTCTCCCATTCTTTCAAGTGGGCATTATTTGGTCAGAGAAGCGCACCGTCAGAGCATGGATCTGGGTGCCACATTGGTCTTTCATCCTTAACGTATTTATCTGTCTTTCATTCATCCCCTTTTCTCATGTGATTCTCATTATCATCATAGAGCCTACCGTGAGTAGGCTAACCTGCTCGTTACTTGTGGGTTCGCTAACAATCTCGGGAATTGATTTGTAGGGCTTGCGGGTGCTTGGGAGGCACTTTTTTTGTACGATAGTATATTATTCTGCCTCACCATGGCCAAAACTTGGAGTGGGAGGCATGAGTTTGCAAGCACTCGAACCGGCATCCCAATTCTATACATAATCTTCCGAGACGGTGTGCGCATTTCTAACTCCGTTGGCCTAGACTTACGCTTTACTTATTTGAAGGGGCTGTATATTTTGCGTGCGTCATCTGCAACTCAAATGTCACCAGATGTAGTTTTGATGAAACCTTTCAAAGTGTTATGGCTCTCGCCAACCTGACCAACATATTGACGTTTTATGTATGTCCCTCGTCTGTTAAATCATCAGATGATCTTTCACTGATGGAAACAATCAAGTTTTGCGGCGTATGTCTTGCTCTTACATATTACAATTTTACGATTGATAGAGATTTTTCAACACAAGCCATTTATGAGAGGGGGTTTGTCTACTTTTGCGAGCGCGTAAGTAAATTGATATCACAACCCTTCATTTTTCCTTCTGAAACCAAGAACAGAATTTCGGTCACCATGATGGCTCGCCTCATGCTGAACCTTCATGAAACTGCGGATGCTGGGATCTACTCAACCCACAGGACAGGTTCAAATTTTACCAGCACTAACATGGAATGCCATTCACCCACGGGTGTCGAGCTGGATACCCTCTGGAGCGGTGGCCTCCTGCACAGTATGAATATCAGCACATTTACCTCAAGTTTATATCACGAAAATAGTGTAGCCTATGATCCCTTTTCACTTCAGGATCCTCCGACTAGAAGGCATCATTAATATTGAGCAATTGATTATCCTTACCTTCCTCTAATTGGTCGATGAAAAAACCTTTCGAAAGCACAACTTGGTTGCGCCAGTTAATTGTGAATGGTTAGTATGTATATCTAGATTATAATCTACTACCAAGTTGGCTACGGGCCAAATAGACCTGTGCGTAGTGCTGTGGCTGTACTAGTGGAAACTAAAATTCCGGATACTTGTAGGCTCAATACGACGGTAGAGGAGCGTCCACGATTTTAACGCCACTCTTCCGCTCAGGGGCCTGAGTCTCTAGCAGCCCAAATGATGAAAATCACCTGAAAGCCGCCCGGGCCGCGCTGTCAGCATCGAAGGTCCGTAAGGTTAGCGACGACGTCCTCTTGGCCATTTCTCTTTCATTATTTTGTAGAATGACCCTCCCTGTATTCATTTATTGGGACGCAGAACAGGATGAAAAAGACTCTCACTGGTTAAACAGTGAGTAGCTGCATACATTGCGTATCTGCCAGTGGCCAAGTGGAACAGCTGAGTTACTGTTACTGAGTACTGAACGTCAATCCCCATCATGATAGCTTTAAGTTTAAAGTTTAGCTCTAGGTAGAACTTCTACATGGACCATCAGAGGAGTCTGCTGTCAGGCCCCTTGCAACTCTTCTGATGCCCTCGGGAGTTCACAAGCCTGAGGCCTGATCACTAGCACTTCTTATCAGCATCTAACACCCATATCCAAGGCTCAGCAACAAATTTTTTGTGTACTTACGGAAGGACGGAGCAATCAGTCACAGGAATGGCGTTACATATGGCTCCAGATTTCACTTGACACTACTGGGACCACCGTCATATGAGGCTTGAGCTTGAACCGTTGCTCTCCCCGTAAGCTACGATGGCGGACTCTTCCCTTAGCGGCTTTGACACGGAGGCCATCATTAAACAAATGTACGCAGTTGTCGGTCATGACAAGTCGTCTAACAGCTCTTTCGCAGATTAGCCCATGATTATCTGCATCTCTTGTCAACCAGTATGTCTGCTTTCGCTTTCGCCCCGCTTTCATCTACCCCATGTATGTGCGATATCTGAGTGCCAAATCCCAGCTATCCTATTTTACGACCATTTGATCACTTTCAGTAAGTTGGTCGCCCTTTTACATTTTGACAGTCTAACCACCACCTAGGAAATGAGTTCGACTACCTGTGGCGGCGTCCAAAAACGCAGAGCTCATACTGGTTTTTCTTCATGCGCTATTTTGCATTTTTTGGGAATCTCAGCGTAACGGTGCTGGTTTTCACGGCACTACCCCCGCAGGTGCGGATTTCCCTTGGTCGAACTACCAGTATGAGTATACCATTCATACTCAGGTCACTTTTTCAGAGGTTCGATCCCAAATCTTTCAATATACCATGCTTTTTTAAAAAGATTCAATTTCCAGCTGCACGCAGTACAATCTATACCGCCAACTTCTACTGATGTTCACACAAGTCCTTGTCTGCAGTGAGTGACTCTATGGATGTTCTAGCTAGCATCTCACCGCCCTTCAGTCCTTCTCACCCTACGGATATACGCCCTCTATGGCCGCTCCCTGCAGATCCTGGCGTATATGTTGAGCAGTGGTGGAGTGTTGATTGGGGTATCATGCGTAGGTTGGCCACCCTTTTTTCTTCTGAACACCCATACTCATATTTCTTCTCTCTTCCGAAGTGGGCACTGTTTGGACAGAAGATTGCGCGCTCGGAGCATAGATCAGGGTGCCATGTTGGCCTTTCATCTACAACAACGTGCGTGACTATCAATCTAAATCATTCGTATCCTTTCCCTCTCTCATGTGATTTTTATGATTACAGCGCGTATCGTGAGGACACTCGTCCGCTAGTTTGTCGAACTGCCTTTTAAATCGGTTTTGGTATATTTTCAGGCCTTGCGGGTGCCTGGGAGGCACTATTTGTGTATGATAGCATATTGTTTTGTCTGACGATGGCCAAAACTTGGAGAGGGAGGCACGAGTTTGCAAGTACTCGAGCCGGCATCGCAATTCTATACATAATTTTTAGAGATGGTACGTAACAAACTCTAAGCCCCTTCGGCACCAGCTAATATTTGATCTACAAGGGGCTATATATTTTGTGTATGTTTTGGGCTTCGACTTCGACGAATCAAACGCGGTTCTGAGGAAATTCTTTTAAAAGTGTTATGGCTCTCGCCAACCTGGCGAATATATTAACGTTTTATGTATGTACCTAATTTCATCAGAAAGCTCAGGCGTGGCTCATGATAATCACCAAGCTCTGTGGAGTATGTGTTATCCCCACTTTCTACTACGATTTAGTGATTGATCGAACGACCCAAGCCATTTATGAGGGGGGGATTGTCATCTTTCGCGAGCGCGTAAGTAACCTCTTTGGAGCGCAGCCACTCAAGCGCTCACTACTGAAAATGATCTCAGAATTTCAGTCACCATGATGGCCCGCCTCATGCTAAACCTCCATGAAACAGCAGATGCTGGCATCTACTCGACACACGGGACAGGGTCGGATTTCACCAGTACTGACATGGAATGTTATTCGCCCACGGTTGTCGAGCTGGATACTCTCTGGAGTGGTGGTCTGCAGAGCAACATGTACACAAACACGTTTACTTCAAGTTACAACTACGAAACATCCGCGGCCTTGAACTCCTTTTTACTTCTAGATCCTCCGACGCGAAGGTATCGCTGAGCGCTTGATTGGGTTAACTTGTGTATTTACAACCCCTCTAAATTGTGTACACATTGTACCTTTGTACCGTCACAGCGTTACATTAGTATTACTAGCGCGATAGGGTGATGTGTTGGTCAAGAATTCATGTTGTACAAGTGTGTAGATCTAGACAGGGAAATTTATGGCTTCGCCGCGGATTTATCTTTTCTCCAAATTGTATCAAGTTATGAATTTATGCAAATTGCAAGGCATCGTCATGCTCTGTTCACTGCCGGCGGTAACCCGGGTGTAACCCCAGCTCTTGGCATTCGGTCCCTACGGAACCCCCTGACGTAATGGCTCGCCTCGCGGGACTCCTTCAAATTATCGTTCCTCCATAACGCCGTCCATCTTACCACAGCGTGGTTTGGTCGTCGGTCTCGTGCTCGTCCTCTCATGGGCTTAGGTCCCTTCCTGCACTACTTATGGGCATTTGGTCCTTTATCGATCTACATGCTGGATCAACCGCATCGAATATCTGTTGTAATTCTAGTGGCGGCCCGCCGGAACAACCAATTCCAAGAACGTCGCCCTAAGCATCCGCGAAATCATCTGACCCCCTTACACCGGAATAGACTGACTCGGTGACTCGGAAGGGCGAAAAAAAGCACAAAAGGGGCCCCTAACAAATGCAGCCATTTCAACGAACCCATATACGAAATGACAGCTACCACAACTCCAACCTTGAAGCCAGTTCAAATCGACTGGAACAATGTCGATCGTCCTGAGCTAACGTTCTCCCGCTTTGCGAGTCGTAGATCGGTGGTGTATGGGACAAAGGGGATGGTGTCATGTTCGCAGCCTCTTGCTGCCGAAGCTGGGCTAGAGATCCTTCACAAGGGAGGGAACGCTGGTGCGTCTCTTCACTTTTACAAGATTTTCTATGAACTAATGGATCTCCTGTGACAGCTGATGCTGCAGTCGCAGTATCTGTAGCGTTGAACGTTACAGAACCAAGCAATTGTGGCATCGGAGGGTATGACGGTTTTATACAGTTTTTGTCTCCTATTATAAACTCAATCCTTGGAAAGTGACGCGTTTTGCCTGTTCTATGATGCTACAACCAAGAAAGTCAAATCTTTGAACGGTTCTGGGCGATCACCCGCAAAATTGACTCTCGAATATGCGCTTCAACAAGGCTTTCGGGGAAGTATTCCTCTCAACAACGTCAACTCCGTTACGGTTCCAGGTATAGATCATTCCATCTGGTACGGAGTGAGATCAACCTGACCCTTTATCAGGAGCCGCTGCCGCTTGGGTGGATGCCCTGGAACACTTTGGCAATAAGAATGTCACTATCAGCGACGTATTTGATCCTGCTATAAGGTTGGCAGAGGGAGGGTATGTTCATCTGGTAGCTCCCTAAACTAGTTTATTAACGCGACTAAAATCTGGCAGGGTCCCTGTCTCCGAAATACATAGTCACAATGTCCGTTCATTTATTCTTTTTAGGCGGCGATAAACACTAACCGTTTGGATTCGGCAGTGGCAAACCCATGAAGTATGCCATCACAAAAATTATCAGAGAATCAACTCTAACCCTCGATATCTATCAGAAATTCATCGTTGATGCCTCGGCAAACTCAGGTGACATGCTGCTGGAGGGTTGTGCACCACTCCCCGGCGAAGTCATTAGCTTCCCCAAGCTTGCGCAGACGTTCCGAGAAGTTGCCACCCATGGAAAGGATGGATTTTACAAAGGTAGAATTGCCCAGGCTATTGTCGATCTCATTCAAAGTAAGGGTGGCGTCATGGAACTCGAGGATCTGGCCAACCATACTAGTTCCTTCGTGGATCCTATCAGTTATACATATGCGAATAATGTTACTGTATACGAGGTGTGTCCGAACTAGTCTCGTATCAAGGCTCAACTAACTGCTGGGTGCAGTGCTCTCCGAACGGACAGGGTAAAACTTTCCCATATCCTTGATCTACCACAAGAAATAAATGACGCTGAATTATAGGATTGACCGCGCTTCTTGCACTGGGCATCCTTGAGCAAATGCAAGAGCAAGGTCTCTGTCGAGAGCTCGCAGAAATGGAACACAATTCACCTGAATACCTGCACACTTTGATTGAAGCCCTACGGTACGAACTATCGAAAACCCCTTATATATTTAACTCACTTCTACTAGAATTGCATTTTCAGGTAAGATTTTTATTTTCACTCTAGATAATACAACTTATTTAGACATCATTTCAGATACGCAGTGGTTTATCACTGATCCTGATTTCTCCCCGACGCCTGTAGAAGCGATGTTGGGCAAGGTTTATAAAATTCTTTTATCGCAATGTTTGGTTCATGCTGAAATAATTTCAAGCCTTACCTTGCCTCGCGTGCAAAACTCTTCAGCAGCACGTCAACGAATAAAAATCTCAGCCATGTAGGTATCCTAGGAACATAAAACTTGGGGTTGCCGTTTTGAATCGCGTCTCTCAGGGAAGCCCTCTCGCAACGTCGGATACCGTATATTTCTCAGGTACGATAACTAGCTTCGCTATAATTCAGGCAAAACTAATTTTTATTAGTGACGGACCAGTGGGGTAATGCTTGCAGCTTCATTCAGAGCAACTATGCTGGTAAGTATCATTTTTACTTGAAAATCACCAGGTCTAATGTATTTTATCATAGGATTTGGTACGGGTGGTAAGACGACTGCCTTTGAACAATGAATAAATTCTCAAGCAATCTACAGCCATTCCGGATAATTGCGGCTTTACGCTTCAGAACAGAGGCAATAGTTTCGTGCTAGACCCTTCGCATCCCAACTGCCTTGCGGTTAGTCTCCTATTCTCTTCTAATTGACTATCCCTTGCGATTGAAGTATGCATTTTTGTAGGGAGGGAAGCGCCCTTACCATACGATAATTCCTGCTCTTGCTACACGAGGCGAGGAGCTTTTCTTATCCTTCGGCGTCATGGGAGCGTATATGCAGGTGAGCAGAATTCCACATCCATAAAATTCATCGAACTAAACGCGATATCTCTACCTCAGCCCCAGGGCCACGTCCAGGTGCTATTGAACATCTTGCGGGGCTTCAGCGTCCAAGCTGCCCTGGACGCGCCCCGCTTCTGCATTTCGCCAGGTTCACCGGACTCCGAAACGAGTGACCCAGGCGCGGCGGGGGACATCAATAGTGAGATTTACTTCGAGGAAGGCATCCCAGAGCAGACGATCCAGCAGCTGAGGGGTACGTCCTATCACATTATTACCCCTCTATTTAGAACTTGCATTGAATTGACACGCAGGGATGGGTCATGACGCACGTTCGATGTTTGGGTTTGGGCGGTCGCTGATGGGACGTGGACAGGTCATCCAGAAGGTTCGCAATGCAGCCGGGAGGATTGTGTGGGCAGCAGGGTCGGACCCACGGGCAGATGGACATGCTGCGCCTCAGATCTAGGTTGTATACGACGGGGCAGGTTCTTCATTCGATCGATATCGAAATACAAATACTAAGGCCTCGTGAATTTATCCCAATTATTTATGAAACCTCCTTGAAGTCAACCTCAATTCCCATGAAATGCCACCGTTTACTATGCGGTACAAGAGACCTAGACCTGGGAATCATTTGACCCACATTATCGTTGCGATGAGGCTTCCTCTGCTAGTGATTGATGGCGTACAATCATCAATGTTGTGTAGCAAGGCCGGCGACAAGATCATTGAAATTATCTCCGTTCCATCTCCATCACACTACTAACCACCTAGACTACCCTTAGACTACTGACTGGTGCAAGCTACGACCGAGGTCTGCGTCCCTGTTCTACCTTCACCCTACCAAATCAGCAAACTTGGTGCCAGCGACGATGTCGTCGCCACGCCGAACGCTTCTCTTCACAGTGCTAGTCCCTCCTCTGGTCGCCCTCTACTTTGTCTACACCCTGCAGCTCCACGTCATAGTACCTGAGCTCACAGATGTCAAAGAGATACCAGGTCTCCTATCAAGGATTTTCTTTCTCCTTTTCAAACCACCCCTTGGATCGGCAGGCGACGATGATCTCTTCCAGCAAGCTCGATCGGGGGCTGCCCGGAAACCTTTCACTCGACACATAGTCGCAGTCGGGGATCTACATGGTGACCTCCCCAATGCGCGTAAGGTGCTGCAGTTCTCTGGGGTTACTGACGGGTTCGGGAATTGGACTGGGAACGTGGACTTCTTTGTACAAACGGGAGATATCATCGACCGGTGAGCATTGCTATTTGTCCTATGAACCAAAGTTTCTGACGCAAATTCGAACAGTGGTGATGATACCATTGCCCTATTCGACTGGATGGACAAATTGCGCGGTCAAGCTGCGTCTACGGGCGGAGTTATGCTCAGTCATCTCGGAAACCACGAGTGGATGAATGCTATTGGTGCGTGCATGAGCTTTCGTTGTTCCGGTAAATATCATACTAAATTTCACATTAGGTGACTGGAGGTGAGCATCGTCTTGACGTGAGTATCTGTTGTGTGTTCTAATGAGCGAAGATACGTGTACGCCTCGGAAATCAAGACGTTTGGCACTGTCGCAGAGCGCCAAGCACTTCTTTCCAACGGGCGTATTGGACGCTCGTGGGCCGCAAACTACACCACAACCTCGCGCCTACCCCTGCATCCTTCCCTTGGAGCGCCAAATACCCCTTTCCCGCCTCCATCCAAACTTCAAAAGCCAGGCACGAATGTGGCGAACTCATACTACTATGATGCCGCCCAACCACTCTCGCACTCAGCTATTTCATTCGTGCACGGTGGACTATCGCCAACATACAAAGACCTGACGCCATTCCCGTCGCGCATCAATGAAATCTCTGACTCGTTGCTCAAAAAGCTCCAGCAGAGAGTACAGCCGCCACCACATCCCCCGAATGCATACCCAGGCCTTCCTTCCAGTGCGTGCATACGTGTACATAAGTCGTCGGTGCTAACTACCAGTAGGCGCCACACAGCAAGAAAAAGAGTTATATGACTCAAATGGACCACTCTGGTATCGCGGTTGGGCCACGGATCCCGAAGCGAAGGTCTGCGTGGATGTCGAGGAGGTTCTTGCCAAAACTGGGACAAGACGCATGATTATGGGACATACCCCAGACTTTACTGTGAGCTTTTCGCGATTCGTGTAAGCCTGTCTTCTAACAGTTTCTAGGGTATCGTGGCAAGGTGTAAAGGAAAGATCATCATTATTGATACTGGTATGTGTGTCGCATACCTACCTGTGTGCTACGGTTGATCTCTCAATCTGTAGGTATATCCCATGCCTACGGCGGCGTGCTCTCTGCATTGTCGATACACTATACCCTTACCCCCGTTGGCAATGACGCAGATCAGCGTTGGGTGGAGAAGGAAGTTGTGAGCGCAATATACCCCAACAAGCAGGAAGTCATCGTCACGGATGAAAGGGAAGTTGTGGGTGAATTCCTGGGCTGATTAACATCTAAGTTATCTATATCTCAAGTACCTACATTTATTCGGCTTTCGCAATTCTGAAATAGCATTTAGCTGGAAAAGATTTTGCTCTAGGCTTGCCGGCCCACTTCCGCAAGTTTGATGAATACTGGACTGACATTGCCCACTATTGGTGTCAATGAAGCAATACTGGGTATCCTGGTACCTTATAACACTTGAGTGCTCACTCGAAACCCTAGACGAGTGTATCCTTCTAGAAAACGGCCTCCAAAACACTCGAAACTTGAAGTAAAGTAGAAATCGCTTTCTAATTTCGTCTGACGACACCTGTTCTTCGGCAAGCTTCAAATTTTGATCGCGCGATCGTGAGACAAAAATCTGATTTACTGGAATCCTTGTGCATTGAATCGCACGTCGACGACTCCCATGGCCATGAACTGCAACCCGATACTTACACACCTTTCCCCCCTAGGCCGTCAAGTCGACCCGACTGTTTGGTAAATTACTGGAAGGACTGGCAGGAATTAGTCATCGAGGTCTTTTTACAGAACCGATCATTTCAATCTTTCGGCGCGAGATTGCGGACCCCGACAGCCTGTTGTTCGCAAACCACCATGACCGGCCAGGTTGACGAGGAGACTCCTTTGCTGCCGGTGCAGCCAGTGAAAAGGACCCCACTTCCGTGGTTCCAGTTTTCCATCGTGCTATTCCTTCAACTCGCTGAGCCTCTAACTTCGCAAGTTATCTCCCCATTTGCTCCTCAGGTAAGTACTGTTTTGGCAACCTCAGGACTAGAGGCGCCATAGCCTATTAACTTATTTATTTATTTATTCAAAAAAAATAGCTTATGAGGGATATCGGCATCACGCATGGGAACGAGAGTCAGGTTGGATATTATGTTGGACTCATGGTACGCTCATCCTGGATACCATTGCTCTCCTAGCCCAGCGTCACAATATTCAACTGTCCCTAGCAATCGCTGTTCTACCTGACACAGGCTTTCACGGTGTTGCATTGGAGTAGGACGTCTGACATGGTCGGGCGCAAACCGGTTATTCTCCTCGGCCTCTTTGGATTATCTATTTCAATGTTCTGCTTCGGTCTCTCACGAACTTTCTGGGGTCTGGTCTTTAGGTATTTCTGTCTATACTTATATCACATTAAGGGGATCTGACGAGTATACCAGCCGAAGTCTCAATGGCGCGCTCAGTATGTGTTCTTGCTCATATTATCTGACTAGTTTATAAGCTGTGACTGTAGACGGAAACATCGGTGTAATCAAAAGGTTTTACACAGTTCTTCTAGGGTTCATGTCACTGATATCTATCTATTAAGTATGATGGTAGAGTTAACGGACTCGACGAATATAGCGCAGGTACGCCTTCACCCCTTCTTATTGCGTGATTTGAAATCAAGAACCGAAATAGGCGTACGCTTACATGCCCATCGCATGGTCCACCGGCGGAACTGTAAGTTTTAGTCTCCTCCTTGATCTGGACGGCTATATAATATGGCGTTCAATAGCTTGGTCCTATTATTGGTGGATCTCTTGCACGACCAGCCGAGAGGTTTCCTCATCTCTTTGGCGATAACGAATTTCTTAAAAAATATCCTTATTTCCTTCCGTGTGCAGTGCCTGCCACGTTCACTGCCATTGCATGGCTCGTCACATTTTTGTTTCTCAAGGAAACTGTCAAGACTCCTGTGTCCGTATCGAGTATCCTCAAACTTCGAAAAGGTAAAAATGGCGCAGACACTAAGCCCCAAATCGCAGGAGACTCCATTATGGACCTTCCTGAACCCGACAAACCCTTGTCGTTAAAAGCTCTTCTCACACCCCGGGTCCTTGTTGCGGCAGGCAACTATGCAACCCTATCTCTCGTGGATATCGCCTTCAGAGCTATTCAGCCACTGTTCTTCTCGACTCCTATCGCCCTTGGAGGGCTGGGCTTGCCTCCTCCAGCGATCGGCAATATTCTCTCTTTATATGGCGTCTTCAACGGAATCATCCAGGTGTTTTTCTTCGCCAGAATCCATGACTACTTTGGTTCCAAGAAGACATTCGTAGGAGGCATGCTGTGTGCCTTTCCGTCGTTCATCGCTTTCCCGGTCATTAACTACATGGCGAGGGCCCAGGGTCTTGGTACTGCTGTTTGGGTCGCTGTCGGGGTTCAGACCTTCATTTCGATCGGAATGACGCTATCATACGGTAAATATGGTTTACCTCGCGTTTACAGAACTCTATTCATCTATGGCCAGGCGCCATCTTCATTTTCATCGCGGCAGCTTCACCTAACCGGGCATCTCTTGGTGCAACAAATGGGCTCAGTCAAGTTCGTGCGATCCAAGCTAACCAAATACCATTCTAATCCATGTTACCCCTGCAGATGACTGTCAGTATCATGAGAGCAATCGGGCCTGCGATGTCCAACTCTTTGTTCTCCCTTTCTATCGAAAAGGGATACTTGAACGGATACCTTGTGTATTACGTATTGATCTTGGTCGTATCAGGAGCGATGGTGATAGCCTCGATGCTTCCTCGCAAGCTCTGGAGTCAGTGAAATACCTGTAGACATTTGGGAGTAGTCAATGCCCTGTACCTAGAATGGCACAGAATGGAAGCCTCAAGGCTCTTGACTTAGCCTTAGTGCCGCAGCCGGACAAATAGTGTCAAACACGGCCCTGCCACGATAGAAGTGTTGTTCTCGACAAGTGCCGTGCCCCTGTTCTCTCAATCCGACCACCACCTTCTTGCTCTCCTCATCGCTCCGACCCCTAATTATCCCGTCATGACGACGTTTCAAGCTCTCATGGCGCTCAGCGAGAGCCAAACGAAGCAATCTCAGAGCGCCGTTCAGACCGCACTTGCCCAGCGTCAACGGAACGAGGAGTTGAAGAAGAAACAAATAGCAGAGCAGGAGAGAAAGGAGCAAGAGCTGGCGAAGAAGCGACGCCTGAAGATATTCGAGGACGAGAAGCGGGAGAGGGAAAAGCAGCAGAAGGCGGAGCAGGAACGGTTAGCAAACGAGGCGAGGTTGCAGAAAAGGGAAGAGGAAGCTCGCAACGCCCTTCTCTATGGTCCGAAGAAAGCAAAAGCTCTCTCCTCTGCATCCGATGGTTCTGCTCCAAAGTGGCCCTCCTCTTCCTCCCAGAATCGTACCCGCGACGAGGTCCGCAAACGTAGGTTTCCTGAAGACGATGATGACTCAGCCCCAGACTTTATGACTCGTGAGGAGAAGCGGGAACGCAAGCAGCAGATGGAGATGCGGAAGCTCTTCAACTCCTCCAAACGTTCCTCTCATGGAGGTAGCTACCTAAAGGCGGGCAGACGCCTGCCTGGCGGCGCTGTCGATGTGACCACAACATCGCAGATGGCCGACGCAGCCGCATCTACCAAGTCCGTTAAGGAACGGATTTCAGCGATGCCAAACACGCTGACAAGGCTAAACACGGTGAAACGGGATACCCGTACAATCGACGAGATTTTGCAGGACCGGGCAAAGGCGCGCGAGCTCAAGGTCCTCGACGGCGATGAGGCGCGCGGCTTTGACGACTGGTTTGGGTCGAAAAAGAAGGAGGCACCCAAAGAGCCTCCGAAGAAAGTATCTGCTCCAGCCCCAGTAAGCGCTTCGGCCGCCACGTCGGGGGTAAATACTCCCCTCTCCCGTACGTGCTTCGCCGGCGTTTTTCTACATGCTCTGACCGTTTCCGGCTTCCAGGAGGTGGCAGCTCTACGCCTCAGCTTTCCAGCGCTTCCTCAAAGAAGGCGGCAGCGCCTCCTAAACCATCACTTCTGAAGACTGCAACAGCTAAGGCATCGATATCCTCATCTGCTAATGCCCGACCACCTGCTCCTCCCTTTAAACCTACTCACTTGACGACTGGTAAAACGCCAGCGAAGCCTTTGAAGGCACCTTCTGGCAGCGCAAGCTCAAACAAATATGGCGTCTCTGCTGGCAAGAAGCGCCCCCGCTCACCAAGCCCCTATGACTCAGAAGATGACGCTCCTCCACCTACAAAGAGAGGCGCCACTTCGCTACAGGAGACAATCTGGGGGCTCTTCGGCAAGAATAGGGACAGATATGTTAACCAAGATGTTTTCAGTGATGACGAAGACATGGAAGCTGACGCAACGATTCTCGAGAAGGAGGAGAAGATGAGGTTCGCACTATTTTGTATTTTGTCATGCACGCTATTGATATTTTTCTGTCTATTCAGCGCCCGAATTGCCAAGAAGGAAGATACAATTGCGTTGGAAGAGGAGAGACGCCGCGAGGAGGAGAAACGCAGGCGCAAGCGCGAGAAGGATGCCCGCGAAAGACGCTAAACCCGACACAGTCAGTCACTCACCCCTAACACACTGGACCCCAACGCGGGTGGCTCCGCCGTCAGCACGATCACCGCCACAGGTATATTTGTTTCCTTCATGCCCGCTAAACGGATGGATGAACATTTTCCCTCTCACTCACCCATACTATTTGCACACACACACATGCATAGATGATCACATCACGTCACATCACCCACAATCCACCATTCTCAGTCAGTTATAGGTCCTTCGTCTCGATTCTTTCTCTATTCATAATTGTCCATACATACACACTCGCGCATCCTTCGGCATCCCTTCAAGCCTGTAGACCTCATGTACTACCCCGCTTCTGTAATCTTTACTGATTTGTTGGATTGGATTATTTTGTCAAGCCCTGGAGCTAGGTTGAGCTCATAGTCATCATGTATTAGAATACGACCTGATAATGAAAATTTTGTTTAACAAATCAGGCAATGTCGAACTTCCAAGATGTGGTTCTTCAAGTCCTTGGATTTTAGGCTCACTCAAGAAAGGAAAGTATGTGAAAGATTTCATTGCTCAGAGAAACCAGTCTCTAGAGCCCTTTCCACATTACAACAGACAAATATACGATACTCGCTCAGCTAATGGGGGTCTCGTCTACAAGGAAAGAAAGCCGATTAGAAATATTATTCGCGCGAGCGGAGAGCGGGAAAAGCTTACCTGAACAGAGCCACCCATGGATTCGCAGAGCGTTGTTGAGATTCATGTCTCCGGTAGTACGCCCCACCTTCACCACGCGGTCGATATCTGCGTTCTAATACTACCTCTCCATCAGGAGCTGGTGGTTGTGGTTCTGGTGGTACCGATTTCGGATCCTGAGATGGGTCGGGGGTAGTGCTGTCCGGCGACCCGGATGTGTCTGGGTCGCCATTCGCGCCACCGGGCTTCGCGTCTCCCCCCGGCTGACTATGTGCAGGACATGTCTTGGGAGGGTCTCCTTGGCCGCCTGGAGGATCACTAGGGTTCTGTCCCGTCCCAGGATCGGGATTTGGGTTTATTGGAGTGCCATCTGGTTGTTTCGGATCCTCTGGACTCGGATTGGTGTCCGGTGGAGAAGATGGATTGGACTTGGGCGTGCCGTCACCTGTATCGCCGTCTGGTTTCGGTTCTGTAGAAGAATCTGGTGTGGACGGATCTGGTGTTCCAGTGTCTGGCTTGCCGTCGCCTCCAGGGCTATCTGGTTTCGTAGCGCAAGGGCATTTCGGTGCAGGATCAGCCTCTGGTTTGGGCTCGCTGGGAGGATTACCGCCCTTGCCTTGCCCGCCAGGTGTTACCATTGGACAAGACTTCGGATCACCTTCACCGGAGTCGGGTTTCGACTCAGACGGTTTGGGATCCATGGTGGTATCAGGTGTGCCCGAGCTCGGCTTTGTGCATGCATCACAATCCGACGAATCCGGTTCAGGCTTCCCGCTCGTCGAGTCGGGGCTACCGGCGTCTGGCGTGGGTTCACCACCTCCCGGGTTCGCATCACCGCCATCTTGCTTGGGCTCACTGGAAGGATCAGGCTTCCCGTCGCCTTCACCTGGACCAATCGGCTTTGCCGAACATGAGCCTTCGCCACCAGCATCGGGTTTAGGCTCAGAGGAAGAATCAGGTTTCGAGTCCGGCGTCGAGTCGGGGCTACCAGAATTTGGGTTGGGATCGGAGGGGGAATCGTCAGGCTTAGTCTCTACAGGTGACTCCGGCTCGGGCTCCTTTTCCGGAGCGCCACCCGCACTGGGATCCTTGGGCTCGGTGGTAGACGGGTCAGGCGCTGGTGAATAGGGAGTGGGCTGCTGCGCTGTGGAGGGATTAGACGTCGGCGAAGAACCGTTTGAACCTGGTTCGGTCGTCGAAGGATTGGAGTCGGCTGAGTCGGTAGTAGGTGTGGGCGCATGACAAGAACTAGATCCGCCACCAAGTGTTTGCACAGGAGTCGTGGTGGGATCGGGAGTGGGATCACCAGTTGGGGTGGATGCAGTGGAAGGGGCCGGCGACTTAGAATCAGACTCCGTGGGAGTGGGATCCGCAGGAGGTTGAGTTTCCGGTGTAGTGTTAGGATTGTTAACCTCGGGCCCCTCGCCGTCTGGCTCTACGGGGTCATCTCGCTTTGTAGTCTCGGGATCAACGGGCGTCTGGGATGGTTCTGGAGTCGTCTCAGGCTTCGGGACAGTTTCACATGAAGTGGGGCACCGTTTTTCCTGTGTGATTCGTTTCTCGAAGTGTTCATACAAATGACGGCGAGGATAACGGCGCACACGAACTGGCGAAGGTGGAGGTGGGAGTGGGGGGAGTGGGGCATGCTGCGAGGCAGCAGGAGTGTCACGGGCCTCAGGAACGCTATCGGGAAGGGCACGGGGCTCTTTTGTAGCAAGGCGAGATCGACGGATTGTCTGTGATCGCGAACCCCTTGGGAACGTCGGTTTGTCGACGATGCGGACCAGGATATCTGGAGTAGGAGCGTCTAAGATGTCTCTTGGAACATCAACAACGGATGATGATCGCAAGATACTGCTGAGACGATTGATGCTTCAGATACTACCGTTACATTGAGTTTAAAGTACAAATACCTCAAAGGAGCACCAGTTCCAGAAGCCGCACCGAGGACCAACGTAGCAAGGAGGAGGAAAGGAGTTGAAATCATCTTGTGTCCGAGTGAATTTACCAAACAAGGTCGTCGATTCTGAGGAGCAAAGAAATAGACGTCGAGTTGTGTAAAGACGAACTCTGGGGCAACCTGCGCCGAAGAGATTAGAGGGGTGAGCACTGCTAAGGATTCGGGGTATCTGCATGCTGGTTATATAGGATGAGGTCTCCAGGGCGACGTTTGTGAGGCCAGATGAGATCATATCATTTGGTACATCAAAACGCAGTTGATATCGATCAAATACAGGCGAAACCGTCAACAGTTGACCAAGGTACGGTTGTTTCGATTTACGGTCACGACCGGGGTGCTAAGTTTATCCTGGAAGCTCTGCTTATCTGTAGAGGCCTTGGGCATGGAATAGTCGTAGAATGGATGATAAGTGTGCTCAAACCAAATTCTTCTCTTTCTCTCGCCGCCCATGTCTAAAACCAGGATCAATACATATCATGATATCCAAACAAGTGTCCTGACCAATATAAATTCTCGAAACGCTCAATCTTGATGTTTTCGGAGAAGGCTGTGTGTTTGCTGTGTATTTCATCATAGAAGAACTCAGGTGAGTGCAGTAGAAAGGTTGTGACGGTTGTCTTCTTGTCTCTTCTTGTTCAAGGAATGATTTTCCCGCAATCCGAACAATCATATGTTGCACCTCCTCCTAATTTTAAACTCGAATCAGCTTATTTAAACGAACGTTCTGGTACACTAGGACCGTTGCTATTCCCCAAGATATTTTCCCCATTTTTAGTATGCGTGTTCGCTAGTTCAGCGTAACTTACGCTAAGAAGGTGAAACCGGTACTGTGTTTTTGTGGTATAACTTTCACTTGGTCTCCATGCACCAGAGATCGCGCTGTGAGAGGTCGCTTCTCTGTCATAAATTCTAATGCTTGTGTCCCCTCAGACCAGGAGGCAGGAGGAGAGACACGGATACGGCTACGGCGGTAAGACCCACTAGCACTCCATATACCATGTAGCCCCCTGCGATATGCTTTTGTAACGACAAGGAAAACAAGGACGAGGCGACTGTGGGCGCAATAGTCCTCATAATGGAACTTTTCATTTGCGCTAGTCCGTTGACGGCTCCGATAGCGGCACTTCCGGGAGCTGCGTCTAAAACGAAGAGCTGGGTACTCCCTGTTAAAATGGTAAGGCACATTAGGGTTTGGCATGGATAAAAAACATATATTGCGTCCGCACCATAAGTCATAAAAACGAAAGAGTAGAAGCACAACTGGATAACAAGGACAGCCCACACCTTGAAATCTGCTTCTCCAGCCTGCTTCGCCAGCACACTCATTAAAGGAAATGCAGAGAATGTCACGAAGAAACAGCTAAAGCAAAGTGTACATAGTTTACGAGGTCCAAGCCACTTCATCATCCTCGGAAACGCGACAACTTGGAAGCCCGCATTAAGGAGCCCCCAGGTTCCCATCGTCATACCGATGGTGTACGGGTCAAAGCCTAGCCCACCTAGGGGAATGGATGTTGACAACATAAGCGGTAGCAGAACCCCGTGGCTCTGGTCAAGGAAGGCAATTGACCCGTGGCAGGCAATGGCAATCATCAGTTCGCGCGTCAGAAGGGCACGGAAAGGGGGAGGCTTGAGATCCGCTGAACCGAGATTATTTGTGTCGGAAAATTCTATAGTACCGTACTGAGGATTTGGCGCATTGCAGTCCAGTAGCGGCGCTGCGGCCGAGTCACTTGGTTTTGGCAAGTGCACCCTCTTACGCTCTATATCACGTCTAATAGCCGATGGTAAACTCTAAGCACCGATGAGCACGCCTTTCCGAGGAGATCGTCTTGGGCTCACCTCTTGCAAGAAAAAGTACGTGTAAAGATAGGAAACAAATGCGACGCTTCCTGCTGTCACGCAAGGAAGAAAGTACGGAAAGTCACGGAAAAAGGCAAGCTTTCCAAACGTTCCGGGCCAACGTAAGGCAGGCCTAGCCAACGCACCACCAATGACTGGTCTGCAGATACCGGAGTAAGATAAAGAAATCACCATACTGGGGGAAAGACATTACCCTAACGTTATTCCTATACTCCAAACTGCAGGTATCCACCCAAATGCAGCAGGGACGTCCGCTGGATCTGTTATCTGGCGGAGATGAAATATGTCAGCTGGTGCACCCTTGTGCAGATCCTCCTGAAAAAACATGCCTCAATCATGACACTTTTTGTGACACCTGGGAGGTGTGGGTAAGTAAATTTTCGCTAGGCACATCATGTGGCAGACTCTGCGCACCAATGTTTCCATTGAACACTCCTTGGGCGCATCGTGAAATGACGAGAAGCCAAAAGTTCTGTGACAAACCAAATGCAAGCATCGAAAGGAAAAGTCCCAGGGGTCCTAGAATTAACACAGGTCGACGTCCAATTTTGTCCGACAGCCGTCCCCAGTGGTACACGCTTAGGCACTCTGCGAAGAAAAATGCGGATTCCTGAACAGGTTGGTTATTAGCATGCTCGAAAACGTCTAGGAAAACAATACTGCGTACTATGATCCCTGCATAGTATCCAGTTTTTGTCTCGTCTCCACGAGTGATGCCAGTTTCCCCCACGAACTGGTTGATGAAAGGGTAGATGACTGTGTTCGATACGGGCTCAGTGAACTGGATGAGCCAGATGATCGTCAACTGGAGAACAGGGTATGGCCTTTTTGGTCGGGTGGATTCGTCTACAAGCCTATCTACGGCCTCTGCGTCTCGATCCATGCCGTACGCGGGGGTATCTTGGAGAGAGCCCTGTTAAAAGGTATCCACGCTCCGCAAGCTTAAGTATGCCAAAATTTTGCAGTAATCATGTAATATGGGTTGGCCGATATCGCCCTACTGCCACGAGCCGGATCGATTTTCCGATAGCCGTCCTATGGCCACTTCGCCAGTGTCAATGCTTGCACACTCCACGGCACCCAGAGTTATCAATCAAGGGCTCAGCAGGGTAGGGTAAATAAGTTTTGATGAATAACGACGTTCAGACGCAACGATAGGTCTAAATTTTCAAAACAATAGCCATGATAAGTAACTGCTAAAGATTCGGGTACAATATAGCACTGACATCGCCAGTAAGGAGTATTCCGTGTAGTTGTCTCGCAAACGTCAGTATCAATAAACGTAGCTAACAGACTAAATACATTTTTCGAGTAACAGGCTCGATCCCTGGTTTCTCAAGGCCTTTTGAGATGGCCCTGCAGTTCAGATGGGAGAAAGAGAGCGGCGGACCATCCACAAAGGACGATCCCGATGAGAACAGTGTATACCATGTAGCCGCCTACAAGCTGTTTTTGCAGGGATACAGAGAAAAGAGATGATGCAATTGTGGGTGCAAGGGTCCGCGCCGTAGCCCCCATCACCTGCCCGAGTCCGTTCACAGCGCCAAGCGCCGCGTTTCCAGGTGCTGCGTCTAGCGTAATTAGTTGGATGCATGCTATGAATGGCCATATGAAATGTAAGTCCACACTGCATGTCAAGTAGAAAGGGGTCGAGACGTACCGTACGATATGTATGCGAGGCAGTGCAGCGAAAGTTGCACCACGAGGACAGCCCACACTCTCGCATCGGCGCGGCCCGCGCTTTTCGCGAAGATGCTCATAAGTGGATATCCTCCAAATGTTGTTAAGAAGAAAGTGAAGCAGAATATGTAAGTATTGCGTGGGCCTAGCCATTTGACCACTCGACTGAAGGCAACTATTTGAAAAGTGGCGTTGGCGATGCCCCAGGTCCCCATAACAATACCGATCGTGAATGAATCGAAGCCAAGACCACCGAGCGGGATCGAGGTAGACATCATGAGTGGGAGCAGGACCTGGTGGCTTTGCTCTAGAAAACAAAAAAATCCATGACTGATGAGTGGTATCAAAATGGGGCGCGTAAGAAGTGAGCGGAATGGTGGGGGCGCAGAATGATGCAGCGGGGCGAGTTCCCTGGATGGACCACTGCTCGATCCTCGGCGTTCGGCTAAAAGCGGGGTTGTGGGATCAGATCTACTTTTCCTCGGCGGACAGGGATGTACAGAAAAATTGCAGGTTTTTCTACCCACGAGGGAGGGCAGGCTCTGGGGATAAGGATATTAAGTAGATGAATATCTTATCATGGAAACAAAGGGTTAGTTACCTCACGGAGAGAAAAGTAAGCATAGAGAAATGAAGCAAAGGCAATCAATCCTGTTGTTAAACATGGCAAGAAATATGGGTATGTGTGTAAGAAGTCAATACTGCCGAAAATACGAGGCCATCGGTCTGCAGGACGCGCAAGAGTGCCTCCTATAATTGGCCTGCGAGCTACTGGTTAGTGTGATTGAATCATGCCTGAAATCTAGAGGATACCCTATCGTCGAACCAGCGCTCCAAATGCCAGGCATCCATCCAAATGCTTTCGGTACGTCTGCAGGGTCCATAATCTTCTCAGAGTGATTAAAGTGTGTTAAAACTGATCGCACACTACATCTATGATCTTACCTCAAGGACCATACATTTTGCAACGCCTTCCCAAAAGAGAGAATTGAAATTAGGTAGAATCTAGAAAACGCAAAAAACGCACCAACGTTTCCATTGAACACACCCTGCGCGAGACGAGAGACAACCATAGCCCAGAAGTTATGCGACAGCCCAAACGACGTCATCGCAAGCGCGAGGCCAAAGGGCCCTATTAGCAATACTGGCCTGCGCCCAATGCGATCCGATAACCTTCCCCAGTGATAAACGCTCAAACACTCGGAAAAAAAGAATATAGATTCCTATGACCACGAAGTAGACCTGTCATGAGCAGCATACACTATAATCTTTGAGATGGACGTACGATAACGCCAGCATAGTAGCCCGTCTTTGCTTCATCGCCACCTGTTATCCCGGTGTCGCGCACAAGCTGATTGATGAAGGGATAGATGACTGTCGAGTTGATTGGTTCGGTAATTTTGATGAGGAACAGAATGGCGAGCTGAAATTTGGGGAATGGTTTCTTCTCCCTTGTAGGTGCGGCAGTTTCCGTTTCTAGTCCTCTCTCCATGTAATGAGCCTCAGATTCAATTTCGGTGTCAAGGGTGTCCAATGCCATCGTGCGAGGCAGTAGGGTTGAGAAGAGGTGACATTCCTCGAGTCGAGTCGTGCGCAATTATACATATAGCGATTTTGATTGAGCGAACCGGAAGGATCAATTGGTTCCGCCGGATACAGCGGTGGAATAATGAATTACTTGTGAGAGAGTGGGGTAAGTACGAGTGCCAGCGGCTTCCGATAATATCGGCGTATCGGACCAACGGAACTTGGCTATGTACTTGAAAAATAAGTAAAAGTCCAAGGTTTAAAGCCAGTAGAGGCCGCCATTCAGGAATCATGATAGGGTAAATCGTCTACAGAGTTTTGAATACTTACCTGTAAGCAATTTCACAAAGGGAAGGGGGTAGTATGTATACATACACTGGTGGCTTCGGATCCGCCGGAAATGAACCCCACGTTTTCAAGTAACAAACAGTGGTCCTCAGATTGCGCGCTGTTCTCTGAAGATGTAGAAAAAGAAAGTGTCCCATTGAATCCATCCCAAGAGTATAAAAATACATAATAATTTAAGCACATGCGGGGGGCACCGAGCTGTCATCAACATACTTCGCTGCATTGACTCCAAGGCCGCGGCTCGCAAACGCTTTCCAGATGAGGCAGACGTTCTCACCGTTATAACGGTTGATATCAGCCTGTATCCAAGCATCTCGAGCAGCAACAACTGCATACGTGTTAGCCGCAAAGCAAAGAACCAGGGGTGTGGGAGAGACATACAAGTGGGGTTGCAAGGCTGGAGTGCCAGAGCATCGAGGAAGAGGTGAAGGTAAACGATGTTGCCCTCCGTGCCTTCAGGATTGGTGCGTGCATTTTCTGACCATCCGTGCTTCGCAACAAGAGCGGCGTAGACGTTATGGAGCATGTTTGCCCAGACTTCACCGATGTTGTGGACTTCGTTAAGAGCGGCAATGCTCGAGTAACGAAGGGGGTTAGTGGTACTGACGAGAGATATCAATATTTTGACTTGCATGATAGTTGATAGAAAAGGACATACGCATTGGTCGAGTAGGGGCGTGTGCGAATTCCCTTCGGGTTGTTGGTAACATAGTGTCCAAGAACAAAGTCTTGAACTGCGCTAGATTTGTGCTGTGTCCACCTAGAATATGAATTAGTTAATAACGCTAGTGATAATCAAAAGCGAAACGAAGCATACTCGGCGAGTGCATCAGACCAACCCTCGCCCATACCACCAGCCTCGGTGGTCTGTAGGCAGCGTCCAGTTCCACCACCAGTCATACGGTTGGTGACTCCGTGTGTCATCTCGTGCACGATGATGTCGTTCTCGAGGGAGCCGTCGCGCCTCACGGGGGTGTAGGTCCAGACATACATTCTGCAGGTTCCGGACTGCCCACTGTATGCGCTTTGATTAGAAGGATGGTCAGAAAGTATAATGGAGAAACGAACTCAGCAGGGGTTGCAAAATTGGCATTGTTGGTTCCTCCAGAATCCTGAACCGACATCAAGACGCGGTCATTTCCTTTCCCCCCCTTTCCGAAGTTATTAGTCTGGAAGTTGAAGGCAGCTTCGTTGAAACCGTAGCGGTACGTGAAGTCATGGACAGTGTTGATGGCATAGAAAGCGTTGGTGCGGGCGGCGTCTACATTCTGACCCTCTGTGGGCGCAACATTGTCATTGTAGGTGTAGTTGAAGGCAAGATCGGCACCGCTCTGGGACGTCACATTGGCCTGTGTTCCCTTGTATGCAATGACATTGTTTCCCCTGGAAGTAACTATCAGAATTGGGTCTTTTACTGAGGCGAAAGGGTGGCTTACGCTGTAGTTGTAGTCTTTGTCGTGCCATCGTCGTGCCATGCCAAAGGAGAAGAGAGGAGGTCGTGGGGATCAACGCGGACCTCCTGGCCCTCAGGCAAAGTCTCCTTTTCGATTGGGAGCACATTGTACTGTAACAGCCGATGTCAGCTCACACCTTCAATGCAGTTCGGCATCGAGAAGTTCGCTCACAGTGGCGTCCGAAACAAAGTCTGTGACGGTGAGAACGTCGCCAGAGTGAGCGTCTACGAACGCCTCATACCATGTTCCAGCCTGCTCGTTCTGGATCTGAACGACGTGCGTCAGAGAGACGGATCCGTCAGGCCTTGCGAGGTATTCCAGGGATGCCGGGTGGTTGTTGTATTTGCCTTCCAGTGCTGCCTCGGCAGCCGTAACGGCGGCTTCGACGGGGATGGTGGGGGTTGATGGTGCGATTTTTTCTGCAGAAGGATTACATCAATAAAAGTTTCAGAAAGGGGAAATCATCCTTACTGGACTTGACGAACGAGGAACCAAAGGAAACCACCTTGTTGCCTTTCCAAGCAACGTTTGCCACAGCGTTGGCGAATGGTACGCCATTCTAGGCGGGGAATAAGCTGAAGAGATAAAATATTCGCACTGCGTATACACACATGAGCTTGCTTGACGTAGGCGACCTTGGTCGAGGGGGTTGAGTAGCCGCTCTTGAAGGAGACGTTGCTTGCGTCTACACCGAGCCGCGATTTCACAAAGGATACCGATTCCTCTGAGAGCGTCTGGGGCACGAGGGAAGCAGGTTGATCGAGACCTGTGCCGAATGTCTTTCACAAAAACACGTCAATGATGACGGATGAAAAAAGTTTGGATACAAGCTATATACCTGGAAGGTCGTCTCAGGGTGGTAGGCCTCGACCTTGAAGCCACGGCTACCTATGTGACGCGTGCGATGCGTCGATTGCTGTTGGTGCGGCGATTGCACGATCGCGTTGGCGGTCGAGGCATAGATCAATGCAAGGTACACAGACGCAAAGAACCTGTTCAAGAACACCATCGCAATGGTAACGAGGACGAAGAAGGGTTGGATTGGGAGAGAAGGCGAGGCTTTCTGAGGATCTCAGTGTCGTTTCCTCTGCTTTTATATGAATTATCTCTTGGAGATTGCGTGCTCTTGAGCATGCGCTTTGGTCAGAAGGACCGACTGGTGCCGGAACATCTTGCCAAGGTATAGCGTGGTCGCATCTGTAACTTTGATGATTATTTGGTTATTTAGTAGTTCTCTCATCAGCGCGAACCACTAACTTGGAAGTGTGGCGATTGCTATCATGTGAATCATTATATGCTTGGAAGGTGAAATATGATCTGGCGGCACTTGGACGTCCTCCACGGGTGATCGATCGTCCGGAAAGACCTTTCGGAGGATAATTATGGCCTTCAACGCGGGTCTCAAGAACGATAAATAGTGAAGAAGGTCCAATCACGCCTTCTATTTCGAAGGGGGCTAGATTGAGAAGCGACTGTGAAGTGTGGGGAAGAAGAAAGCGCCATCTTCTTGGCTTGACTAAACAGCTGGCGAGCATGGCGCAACCTAGGTATCGTGACTTTGGGGAGCACGGATGCGTCTCGTCATTAGACTCACGATTGGCCCCGGACTTCCGATTGGGTTCGTTTATGAGCTGACAGTGATAGGCGGGATGATTTTCCACGTGTGTAGCGAGTTGGATCGAATACAACCGGCTTCACCTCGTGGATACGAAAGATTGTGATTGTTGCAATCCTCATAGCCAGTGGCTGTGCAACTGGTAGTGGGAGCCTGTGCCGGATTTCACTGAGTTAGAACTTGAGCGATGCAACAAACTTCGCACCTATATCAACATGTATGATTGGAGAAACTCCATACACTGTCGATTCCTAGTAGCATTGTGCTAGATGAGCGCGGCGATTGATACAAACCGCTCGAGAAAATGGGGAGATTTTCATAAATCCGGTATGTTTTAACTTTTAGGGGTATATGTTTGCAAGAAGCATCAGAGGTCATTCGCTACTGATAAGTCTTGAACGTACTAAGCATCCACATGCGCACAACGTCTAGATAGGATAGATATGATTGTTGAAAAGATTCAGCGCGAACTGGCGACCGCGTGCATTGCTTTTAGTTGATGTAAATTGAGAATTCAAGGAATTCACTACGTACCGTCGGGATAATTCCGGGCCGTTCAGACCTCCCCGCGTAATAATAATAACAACCTAATCCACCCAGCAAACTTGAATGATCCCAAACTTATAGCTACCTGTATAGCTCCCCACATTATTATTATCTCGGTGGCGAGAGCGTTTGTTTCAGATCATTCTAGCATTGCTAAGTCGTGGGTTGAAGTAATTAAAGGGCGTGTTGGTGATAGCACTCACCCGCAACTTGATGTCTTCTTTTGCATCAATCGTTCTTGAGCCTTCAAAGTTCAGTTTGCGTAAGAAAAAAAAGCACTGAATCAAAATTTTGAGACAAAAAGGTGCCGGGGTTTGTGAAGCTATCAGACCAGATACCAAGTGAAGCAACACGCTCAAGTCATGCAAATGTAAAGAAGGTACCTGTGGATCTGGCTCAACATCGACCTAGTGTCATAATTTATACCTCACGAGCTTACGACCCGTGCCTTCGGCATGGCACTCGCTGCGCTTGGCCGGCCTTCAGCACGGATTCTCCAGCTCGTTGGGGCGCTCCGCCCCCAAACCCCCGGCTTAATCCCA
>JABCKI010005822.1:0-37627 GCA_018282025.1 Sphagnurus paluster
ATATATTGTTTTTCTCAAAGGATAAAAATATGGTGCTAATACACCATATTTTTGTGGTGGGTGTCCACAATATTTTTATGGTGGCTGAGCATCTGATTTTATGAGCCTGGGAATGATGTACTATGACTTTGGCTGGCGACAGGTGGGCTGTGTTTGAACCACAGGTGTTTGAACCACAGGTCGGCTCAGTCTGGGCGACCTGGACTTGTTTGCCTACCCCCGGCCGTCATGAGGTATGCCATGAAACATGGCTACACTGACCTACTAGATATGGCAGCCCCTCTTCTAATCAAAAAGCCGCTCAAAGATGCCTGGGTGCGTAATCTTCAGAAAAAAAATTCGCAAGAAGAGTAACATATTTAGTGACAGCTCCGGTATCACGAACGTTGGACAGAAGTCGTCAGAAAAGTAACGCGATACTATTCTACCGCTCCCGCTCCGGCAAACCTCGTTCCAGCTCCAGCAAACCTGGGTATCCGATGTCATACCTGCCCCCATGGGCGAAACAACCAGAAAATTCTCAATATCATCACCATTATAAACGAAGATCTTAGCTCCCTTCGGAATTTGGATGCGATTTTTCAAACCCAGCAACAAGAGAATCATGTTAGTTACATGTACGGCGGGAATTGCACCACTAGCGTATCACGCTTCCAAGACTGGAGGCAGTCTATCCAAAGAGACCTTCAAGCCATCCCGAAGTTCTCTACATTCATATAGCCTAGCCCATCCTTTATATACCCTGGTGAAAGAATCAAAGATTTCTTGGAATCAGAAACGAAGAAGACTTTTATTAGTGGAAATCTACAACTGAAGGTGGCTCCTAAGCGCCGTTCCGGGCCGGCCTACGTGAGTCTTTTACACGTCCCCTTTCGGGATGAATCACTGTCAGTCTCCCAGTAACCACCTTCGAATTTGAAACCTGGAATCTCTGCCACATTTTGATTTACCTTCATCTTCCTAGATACAGCAAGCCTAATCAATTCCCGCATTATCCACTCAAGCCTGCGTAGAACATGAATGTTAACGGTCATATAAATGCCTCTCAACCCTCAACCTCCGGTGGACCTGCCCACGCTCCTGATGCTATCAAGTACTCTTCACGCTGTGAGATTCATCCATTTTACTCTATCACTTTATTTATCTTACTAACTATCGAACCTAGTCAATGCTAGCAACGCTGAGGTCACTTTTCGATCCTCAGATCAAGTACTCTTCAAGATTCACATAATGAACCTCAAAGCTGTTACAGAGAGTTTTTTCCCTCCTGAATGCGCGACGTTCGACGACATTGTTGACCTTACAGAGAGCTCTGAAGTTCTGGACGTTCTTTTCCAGTTTATCTATCCTATGCGCCATCCGGACCTGGAGTGGACAGAGTTTCCAAAGCTTCAAGCTCTCTCGGAGGCAGCGGAGAAGTACCAAGTTTACTCAGCGATAACGGTCTGTAAGATTCGAATGAAGTGCGTAATGCTTTAACTATGGTTGTTGGCACAGCTGACGTTTGATTTCCGACTCGTACACTTAGGAGTGCCCTCACGCTGAATCCACCAGCCGTAATGTCTTATGCGATGAAGCATGGGTATCCGGATATTATGGATGCCGCAGCTCCGCTTTTAATTGCTTACTCACTTACGGATGCATTATCGCCTATGCCAGTTCAGTATATGCCAGTCTGGGTGAGCAAACTTTGCTTTTTAGTCGTCTTGATACTCATCACCTAAACTCAATAGATCAGATACCATGATTGCTGGCTTCAAACTGTCCAAACGGCAATGTCCTTTTACAAAGCTCCTGAACGCCCTTTGTTCTCTTTTGGTCCACCGGAACCAGGAACCACTTTGAGTGTTGGTATCAAATGCCCTAACGGGTCCTGCATATCCGAACCAATGCACCAGAGGATTGTAAATGCTCTATGTGACCTTGGTGGAAAGGTCGGCGCTCTTCGAGACCTAGACTCGCTGTTTGGGCCAGTTAACGACGCATTCTTCGTTGGGTGCATGCAATGCCAGGCGCGTTTTCGGGATTGGAAAAAGGAGACTCAAGAAAATGTAGATCGCATTCCGAAGTTCTCTACCTTCCTCTAGGATTACTTCGTTGCCTCTTGAATATCACCGTTGCCCTCCCACCTTTGACGTGTGTTTGTTCTGAAACTCGTGGAATCACCACTCAACATCCAAGTTCTTTCGGTCCTTTCTCAGCCTTATCACTGAGGTGTGCTCCTTCCTTTTAACCTGCAGCATCTTCACGACCGGTGCTCAAGCCCTTTGTGGGATGTTTCACTCCCGTTTGTGACTCATGTCATCAACAAGAGTTCCCTTTGTGAGCGGTATGAAAGGCTTCAAAGGGGTGTGACTACTATGGGAGCTCGAGAAGCAGTGCCCGCTACCAAACTTATATAAACGTAGGCAACGTCTTGTGAGTGTATTCCCAGTTCTCTATAGCTTCAACTGAATCATCCACAACTTCCGCGGTCTTGCCTGAATGTCCTCATATAAAAATTCCAAATCTCACTTCTACTCCAACCAAGAAAGGATCGAGTGCCAACGTCCTGACCGGTCAGTCCTTTCCTTGTGTGCGATGTTCCTACCTTTTCAAGCTTCATTTTCAGTGAAATTTCGGTCATTAGATGGCTTTATCTTCATCAAGAACGCTACCGCATTCAAGCCCTATAGTATTGGCCTGGTGCCCCCGAATGAAAGGGTATCCTGCCAAAATGGTGACGCAGACTCCCACCCCACGGTCGATGTGAAATGCAGCTCCGTTACGCTGGAACTGCTCTTTCAGTTCATGTGCTGGAATAAGTACCCAGATATCGAGAGTCTCGAGTTCAGCCACCTGAATCAACTAGCCGACGCTGCAGAGAAATATCGTGTCTTCCCTGCAATGATCCTTTGTAAGATGGGCATGAAGTAGGTTGATTGTCTTCTTGTATGATATCGAACACTCTGACGATAATGATCTAGGGCTGCTATACCTAAGCATGCTGCCGAGGTCATGACCTATGCGCTGAAGGCTGGGTATAAGGACGTCATGGATGTAGCCGCACCTGTTCTGATCATGGACGGTTCGAAATATTTCACTTCCATTCCAACGGTATATATTCCAGCATGGGTACGATTTCTCGCCCCTTGGAAATCCTAAATTCTGAATCGGTGCTATGCAGATCAAATATCATGAATCGTGGAAGGAGGTTCTCGCGAATGCCCAGCGCTTTTACTCTCGAATTGAGGGCCCACCGCCTCCTTCCCCGTTCTCCTTCAGTTCAAGCATTCCTTGAGTACCCATTACCCACACTCTCAGCGGAGTGAACAAGAACTTCAGTAACTGTTCGCACAAGGACATGGCGCAGATCGTCGCCAATACCGTATCCAAGTTCAACGACATCAGCGCCCTCAAGAACCTTTCCTTTATCTTCGGTGATCCTGGAACGAGCCTTTTCGAGCACGTGGGTTGCCTTCGATGCTCTGTCAAGTTCGATAAGTGGCGTCAGTCCGTTGAAAGCGATATTGCAGGTGTCCCAAAGTTTTCGACGTTTCTATGACTGGCCTTCCTTTGAGGAAGATTCAGAGCGCTTTTTATTTTACAATCCCGTCTTTTTGCTGTTATTTTTAGTCCTGGTTTCCTTCAAGTTCTAATTACATGCATGGTTTTGTTGTCGTCCTTCCCCATTCTTATAATTTTTCTGAGGCTGGCAGCGCTTTGCGGTTACAATTCTTACCCACTATGGATGAGGTCCTATTCACTCGAAATCGGAGCCTTGAGCGCCTAAAATACCGGGGGTTTCCGTACTAGGACACGAGGACTAATGGACCAGGACTGAGAAGATTATCTACACATTGCAAATCTGTGACTATGCATAAGGACTCTGGACTGGGGCTTCTATTCGTTGACGACTCGACGGAGAATATCCCGATCGCTGCGAAAACCCCGGTCTCTAAACGTTGTAAGAAAGGTGAGCCCTCGATTGGACTAGTACTCACCCTCTTTATATTCATCAGTCAGTAACGCGTCTGCTTCTGATGTGACATTCTTATCATCAGATGGTGTTCATTTTTATATCCAACGCAAACATCTAGAGTCTACTACTGGAAGCTTCCCCCCGTCAGATATCCAGTCGAACGGTGACATCGTGCTGCTGCAGGAAACGGCCGATACGCTGGAAATCTTGTTCCAATTCACATATCCGCAGCGGCAACCTCTACTGAATGAGAATATGAATTCATTTGCGGCTGTGGCAGAGGCAGCTGAGAAATACGAAGTGTTCTCAGCCATCAGTGTCTGCGGTACATGTGATCAAGGCTCTCTCCTGAGCTCTCATCATATTGAAACTAGGAAAAACGTGAACAAGAATCCCAGCACTGTCTTATCGTATGCTGCAAGGCATGGATACAAGGATCTCGCCGATCGTGCCGGGGCCACTCATCCTCGTTGGCAAACCACTGCCCGATGTGGTTCAGTCCATCCCACTGAACCTTGTGGTACCATGGGTAATTGAAGTTCATTTGTATCTTGAGTTCAAGTCAAATAACAAAAAGGATTACAAATTTCAATGACCTTGGTCGTCACAAGAACGATTGGAACGTAGGTACAGTTAAAAGATGTTTGTCAACGTGCGCCAAAATAATATCTTTGCCACAGCATGCCCTACCGGAGTTACCATATAAAGCCGCTAATGCATCGCGGGATCTTTTTTCGCCTAGGTTTACCCAAAGCTGGGCGAGGCTGTGACCACCCGCTATTGCCTGAGAGCAGGAGTTACATCTGAAAGAATAGTTGTTGTAGTTTTGCCACGTAGGGGCAAGCGAAGTCACTGCCTTGAATGCAGCACGGCTCCAGGCATCTCGATAGCAGACCTGACCAAGGAGTTGGTGAACTGACATTAAATAAAGTGAGGAATATAATTACCCAGGGGACGACTAATTGCAAGGAGAGTTTTTTCACGAGTTCGTCTAGTGGGATATCCAAGACACTGGGTGCTGCAGCGCTCAATATGTCTTTGTAGCCGTGCCGTGATGCGTAATTGAAGATCTCTACCCCATGTTGCGGTAGAAAGTCCCTGATCATGCCAAGTATGATCAGCCCGTTCAATCTCTAACGATATAGACTCACTTCATGCGGATTTTACAGATGGTCATCGCAGAAAATACCTGGTACTTCTCCGCTGCTTCGGCAAGCGGCGCCAATATTTCGAATGTCGTGTCCTCAAGATCTGGGTGTCGCCTGGGATAGATAAATTGGAAAAGCAGCTCGAGGGTGACAGCAGTCTCAGTGAGAGGGACAATCTCGCCGCCAGTATCGAATTCGGCCGATGGGAAGCCCTCAGCATTCGTTTCGAGATTTTTTCGATGGATGTAGAAAAGGACTTCATCAGATGACACAAACGTAACATCAGCATTGCCAGCTTTGACTATGGAGCGCAAGATGGTCAGTAACTTCAAGAATTCGCTCTAATATCTTTAGCTCACAATTTTCGGATATTCGTCGAGTAGGCGCGAGGCCGCCCATGTCAGAGAATCCTGTAGTGTCATCTACTGCGTCCATCTTTAAGTTGAGCTAACGACTCTCAGCAACTAGGAGATGAATCGATGAATGGTGGTCCTGGTGTCCGTACGGAATCACAGATAACGGGCCGCGCGAACCTGGCCTCATATCGGCAATACTCAAGCAAGACAAAAAAAATAGTTGTGTAGTCAAGCTTTTTTAAGGTGATGTTTTGTATTAAAAAAAACTTATCTGCTGACGTAATAGATAAGTCAAAAATTCTAATCAGGCAGCAGCGTCATGGCGACGTACATACACTGCTCCGTCTTCCACTATGACCAGCGTTTCCCCAAAGTTGTCTTCTACGGATCCTACGTGGCCTCACGACGCCGTCGCCGACTTGGGCCCTTCAACCTCAGAGAAAGACGACCACGAAGTCCCCTCGAATGATGAAGAAGACAACGAGGATCGTGAGGAAGAAGATACAGAGGACTTGCACGTTGCCCAGCCCGCGTCTCGGAATTGGTTGCTCTTCCTCGTGTCGGCTTTCTTCCTGCTCTGCGCTGTGATCATTGCGCGCCATAACTTTTACAAGGACAGGAAGCCCCAGGTCATCTACGCGTCGCGGTACGTGTCTTTCGAACCTGCCTGCCTTTTTCGATTCGAGTCTTCTGTTTATTTCTCTCACTGCAACCAAGTATTCAATGTCGCTTTTTAACCTGTTCCTGTCATAGGTACTCGAAGGAACACAAATTCCGTCCTGCCGCTAGCCCAATTATAACCGAGACCCTCAAGGATGGACGTATACGCATACGTGGTGCTGGGCCTACGCCGGAGCTGATACCCATGCCCACACCTGCAAGGAAAATTAAGAAGAAGAACATCAAGAAAAAAGGAACGGTGGGGAAGGGGAAGGGGAAGGCGGCCAGGGCGTCGGGCAGGCGGATGTAGCTTCCGAGATCTTCGGTCTTCTTGGTATGGATCTCCCTCATATCATCCGCCTTTACTCTGAATATGTCCGTCCGAACAGTGTCATGTTGGGACCTCAGACAGTTCCAGACATACTTGGTGCCCCAATCACGATTTTGGTACTTTTCGCTTATTTCGCTCAGCATGCTCTCGCGGCGCCAGCGGGCCTCTCGGTACTCGTTCTCTTCTACTCTCCTTTTAGCTGGCCAACAAACCAACATCACATAACTGGTGTTCGTTCAACTACGGATATGAACAGGAACAGGAGAAGCCAAGAGCGTTGTAAGGGGAGGGGGGAGCCAGAAGAGGAGAGAGTAAGATGTAAACATGTTCCATAGACGCATACTTGTACGTCAGAGTTTTAATCTATCGCCTTCACGTGCATCTTTACTTCAGTGGAAACCCATTCCTCTCCTATTGCATTCAGCGCGCGCGTTCGCTATTTTCGCAGGCTTCCGTGTGGCCAATTTGATTAGGACACAGACGGACTGCGCAAAACTGATGGATAAGAGAAGGAATATGCGTGTTCTTAATTTCTCTGATGCTCTCCAACTATGATCATAGAACCCCGTCGACTCTAGATCTGCCATGCAGGCCAGGTCATCCCCCAGACTGAGAGCCTGCGAAGACCCGAGTGATGGGTCTTAAATCCCACATCGCTACATCAACTTCAGCAGATTTCGACGATCCATACCAAACCGATTTATGACACTTCGAGGTTCGTATGTCAAGACAACATCGATTGGTGTCTGCCTGACGTCGTGAACTAGACCCACTCAAGTTGAATCTGTCTCAAGCTAACTACCTGACTGACTACATGGAGTTTGGGAGTACAGTATTGCAATCCACCTGGTGCACCCTAACCCGGTGTAGCTTGCTCTGAGCAGCAGTCTGACTAAGGAGTGTGTACTGCCAGAAGTCCGCAGCCATACCGCTGTCGATATCTGGTAAACTGCATAAGTATCCCAATAGCCTCTTGAAATTTGAAAACATACCCAGTTGGCTCCGCATGGGCCTGACGATCACCGAGAATTTTCAGTAAGCAATCCTTCAACGCATTCCAAGTGAATATGCTCACCCAGACACCATATCCATGTTGTGATATCCAGCGTATTCGGTATTCGCAGGCTGTCCATTGGCGTGTACCCAGGCTTGATACTACATATACAGGTTAGTCGATGGTAGCATACAGAAGATAAATATGCCAAAAAACTTACGCCTTTCCATTTAGGATCAGTCAATCCCGTGAATTGGTGAACGCTAAAAAACCATCAAATTAATGAAAAATCAAGTTTGTGGATAGGACTGACTTGTTCGATCCATCCCAGGTATATTCTGTTTCCAGACATGTTCAGGGGATTCTTTAAAAATGATGAAAATACTAATCCTCACCAATAACGTTCGCATGAGTGATGCCTTGCTCGAGGAGGCAATAAGAGATACAGGCGTATTGTGCAGCATGTTTCATCGTGTCAGTCAAATAAAAGGCCCCTAATGATGATTTTTTGGTTAAAACCCTTATTGATGCGGAAAGATATCGCATACGTTTTCCAAAGTGGAAGTCCCCGCCACCCGACGCATATGCAAAGTTGAGATCTCCAAAGTCGTCCTGGGTGCCGTGGAAGAGCGTGATACGGCCACTCGGGGACGGGTGGTTTGTGCGCTTGCCGATCTTCTTCTGAAGGCCTGTAGCGGGCGCCTTCGAAGTGGATCCTTTTGCGGGGGCGGTAACGGCACCTTTCTTTGGAGCCCGTGGGGGAGGAAGGCCCTAGTGCATGAAGGCGATGAGAATTTGATTAAGCACAATACCGGAGAGAGAAAACATACTGGGCGACGAACGCATTGTTTCTTACCCCCGGCTTGCTTGGTGGGCGCGGCTTCAGCTAAGAAGAAAATGAAGCCAATGAGGAAGAGAAGCGTCTGGAGCTTGGCGAAGGAGGGCATTTCAACGATTCCTATATAAGTCGGAGTTATTTTTGCTTTGAGAATAGCCCGCGTTAATTCTCTTACTTGCTTGAGAAGGTATGGGGGTGAGATAGATTTTCAAGTTAGTCGGATTCTGTATGTGCAATTTGTAAGATTGGCGTGAAGATAATGTGACCTGGAGAAGCGTTATGTGTATCATTACAGATATGAGAAGAGGAAGCATTTACCAGCACAAAATCTAAGAGCAGTTGCAAAGATGAAGGGATGTGCACCAGGCAGATGAGGAAAACATTGCTGCTTCGTGGTTTTTATACTCTTGTTCTGTGGTTTTGATATGGACATGTCAAAATCTCCGTGGTTGCATAGCTTGAGATAACGAGGACGAGCGGGTTAAGCGAGCAACTGAATATCTGTGGCGCGACAGCGCGAAACAACAGGGACACTCCTAGATATTGATCAATTCAAGTACGCGTCAACATTAATCGTTGCGGAAGCATTCCAAGCGATAGCCGAGCTCTCAAGGCAATTCAACCAGGTGTTGGCAGCTACAGGCGGTAACACAATGTATACATGATCTTGACAGGATCCCTATACGAAACTGTGCAGGGCGGACCTGGCGGCGGTACATAAATAGCAAAGTTTTGATCTCTTGATGAAACTGATGAAAGCCGTATCCAGATTACGGCAGACTCCGGCTATTGACATCCGACCAGCTCCCATCTGTGTCATGATGCGCTCAAGATTCGTATCAACTTCAAGGAGGCGAGGCTTGCAGTCATGAGACGCTACCACCCACCCCTTGCTGTTTCGGCCCACATGGTTGATTCTATTCGCCGAATCGCAAAACGGCGAAATTCCTGGGGAATAATATATTTGACTACCTCGCTTATTTGAATCAGCACCCAGGAGCGTCTTTTTCGTTTCACCGGAGTAATCAATCTATCGCGATTTCTTGTGCTCTCTGGTGCAATCCCCCTGGTTTGCCGACTCTAACGTTGTCTGATCTGGCGTCGCACAATGTAGTTGTGCGTTAGCCGCATCATTTGACCATTATCTACGTCAAGTCTAGCGCAGGTGAAATCTATAAAGGCTGCCATAGATCGATGCCGTTCTTCATCTGCCTGGTGCACATCCTCACTCCTACTGCTCCCCTATTGATTTTGTGCTGGTACGTCGATCTATGGTTAGAAAACGATCATTTCACTCATGTTCACGATAGGTCACATAATCATTCCGCTCAGACTTAACTTATCACCCTCGCCATATAATGATGACCTCCTTTACCAAAGTTCAAAGTCTGCTCCTCCTCCTCGGCCTCTTCGTCTTTCTTGTAGAAGCAGCCCCGACTAAGCCTGCTGCTGGTAAGAAGCAATGCAAACGGCGTGCGGTACGCCTTATGAAGACTTCTTCTCCAGTTGAACTTATTTTGATTGTGATCCCAGGGTCTCCCTCCCCCAAGGCCTCCGAAGAAAGGTGCCGTCGCCGCCCCCGCGAAGGGACCTACTTCCAAGACGTCTGTCACAAGCCAGCCGAAGAAGATTAGCAAACGCGGGAACCATCCTTCAGCGAAGGGAAAGATCACGCTATTCCACGGTACAGAGAGCGACTTCGGGGACCTCAACTTCCAATACGCGTCGACTGGTGGGGATTTCCACTTCGGTAAACGTACGTGCTATATTATTCTAAATTCAACGAGTATAATATAAACCCTTTCGAAAAGGTGCATTTTACTTGACCGATACTCTGAAACATGCGGCACAATATGCATGTGTATCATACTGCCTTGTAGAGCAAGGTATTGCCGACGCGACGGTCATTGGTACGCATTCGCAATTGAAATTCCTGTCAGGCCTTCTCGCTGATACTTCTCAATCCAGAGTATACATGGGATGGGTCAAACAAGTGCGCTTCACGTAGATTATTTTGTCATTCATTTATTTGATCTCGTTTTCAGCATCCACGAGTTCACTGGATTGTCTGACCCGAAATGGGCAGGGGTCAGTCGTCTAGCACGTTTTTCTCCATCATTACTAAATTCTACGGGTATCTAGTACCAAGCATGGGTGAAAGCTGACGGGAATCCTGCGAACTCGGAGTACAGCGGTTACCACAGCATGGACATGGTTACAGGGTAGGCTTCTGCCAGATTTCCACAGTATCATGTCGCTTACTAGCATCGATTTCTATCTACAGCCCGATGCGGAGTCAAATTGGTACGTTTTTCATGTACTTTAACGTCATGCGGTAATCATAACTGGCTACAGATATTGATAACAAGATGGCCGCGGATTTCTGGCAATACACGCTCCTGAGCGAGACAGCAGCAAAGGCGAAGCTCCACAGAGTGAAGGTTCATCAGGTACCATGCAAGGATGTGGCTCCTGGCTCCCTTTAGCGCGCTATGTAATCCATGTGTGGACCAATAACTCCGTTCAATGTGCGAGACTGTACCATAACTCAATCTATATCAATTAGCCCACTTGTGGTTAACGCGCTTCTAGCTCAGAAGTCGTTACGTGGGCTCCTCGATGTTCCTGATTGTCTGCCCTATATCAGTATACATGTGTTCTCAATAACTTCTTTCGTATAGAACGTACTCATGTCATAGTGCACCCAAGATTAATCTTAAGCAACGTACTGGCGTATTTCATTTAAATCAAAAACATAGAATTCTAGCGATACGCGGAGAATTATTTTTCGTTCACAATATAATCAAGCTTCAAAATTGTGTGGCGCTGCTAAACACAAATCACTGCTTTTCCCTGAAAATCAAAAAATACCATCCGAAATGCTGTATTTATTTATTTCTATGACAATAATGATTATTTTGGGTATATTTGGAGCAAGGAACTGAGGTAGTCGCCGACTACTGGCTGGGTGGAAATAAGACGCGTGTGCTGGAGATCTTGGCGTAAAAATTCTATACGGTGAAAATGGGTGCCTTGGTGTAAGAACAGAGTAACTTGTGGAGAGATGACCACACTATGACTATGAATCATGGTGTAAACTGTCGTATTCCGTGGGGCTCGGGTCAAGCGATGAGTACTCCGGTTAAGCTTGGGCAGTGTGCCAGGTGTCGAGTTTGTTTTCTGTTGAACCATCTAGCTCTGCCAAGTCATCCGGAAAAATCTCGAAAAATCTCTGCCGAACATTTTCACGACCATTTTTAGGTACCAAGAAAAGTCTCACTATAACGTTAGATATTTTAGATCGGACATTGGAGTGCGGCTGAGAGGCCTCTACCCAAATCCATTCTACAGCGGTGATCTATTTTTGCACTACATTCCTATCTCTAACCTCGGGCTTACATTCGTAATCTCATTTACCACGGGCAGAAGCTACAAAAGGGTGCAGCAAGACTAAGACTACGTCTTCATCTGCGGTTTCCGTCCACCCTTTTCCGCATATTTGCGCTTTAGACTCGACCTCGACTCACCTTCTCTTTCTATAGTTTCTAAGAGGTGCGACTGCGAAGAAAATATCTCATAGCATCAGCTGATTTGATTATCCACAGATCCGGGACCACAAAACAATGGCGTTCTTTACTAAGATTCAGACTTTGATTGTTCTTCTCGTCCTTTTCGTTTTCATTGCAGAAGCTGTACCCACTGCGCTTCCTAAGTCACCCGCGGGACCTCCTAAGAAACCTCCTACCAAGCCTCCTACCAAGCCCCCCACTAAACCTCCTACCAAACCTCCCACCAAACCTCCCACCAAGCCTCCCCCAAAGAAGCAATGCAAACGTCGTCCAGTAAGCTTTCTCGCGAATTTTTCATGAATCGTTCTCATCGAATTTACAGGGCCTTCCTCCTCCAAGGCACTTGCAGGACACTTCTACGACTATCTCTACTTTCGAAATACCTGACACAAGTTCGGATGAGGAGATCGGCGCCCTCGAGACCCATCCTTCGGCCAAGGGAAAGATCACGCTGTTCCACGGCACCGAAACCGACTTTGGGGAGGTTGTCTTCAAAGACGCGTCCACGGGCGGTGATTTCAACTTTGGTAAACGTATGCCACCACAAACCGAACTGCATTCCGAAGAGTATGAGCTAAGTTCATTTCGCAACAGGCGCGTTCTACATGACCGACACACTGAAGCGCGCTGCACAATATGCATGCGTCTCGTACTGCCTTCTTGAGCAAAATATCCCTGATGCTGTGGTCATTGGTATGGATTCATGTTCGAAATTCGTGGGAGAACACCGTTTCTAACATCTCTCGTTACAGAATACAGATGGGATGGGTCGAACAAGTATGTTTGAATGGGAAAGATTTGCCTCATCCTCCTGACCTTTTTTTCAGCGTTCACGAGTTTACGGGATTGAATGACCCGAAATGGAAGGCCGTCAGTTGGCTCGCGCGCGTTTTCCTCTATCAATACTAATTTATATGGACCTCCTAGTACCAGGAATGGGTGCGCGCCGATGGAAAGCCGCCGAATGCGGAGTTCAGTGGGTTCCTCAATATGGATATGATTGATGGGTGCGTGCTTTTTTATTTGCGTGGTAACCTTGCGCTCAATGACTGTATCCATCTATAGGCCGATGCGGAGCCAGATTGGTATGCATTTTATGCTCGGGAATAATTCATGAACTTGATATCGTGCCATATATAGATATTGACAGCGGCATGGATCCGAACTTCTGGCAATATGCGCTTCTGAGCGAGGCTGCGTCAAAGGCCAAGCTGCATAGGGTCGCGGTCCACAAGGTCGCATGTAAGGACGTGGTGTCCGGCTCCTTGGAAGTTGTCCCCGACTCCCTCTATGCTGACGCGTGGGCACCACAAGTACTCCTGGTGAAAGTGTGGAACAGGATTGTGGGACTGAATTTGTGATTTTATGATATAATTTGAACGTTTCATTCCATATACAGATATCTTGAAAAATAACATTCCTTGCCTTGTTATAATAGCTTCCTTATCCCTAGGTATCTTTGTATTCGTCGACGTGATACCAGCTCACTACGGTGTATATTCGCATGTTGTGGTCTTAATCTTACTGAGACTCGGTGATATGAGTCCTTGGTCGGTGTTTATGGGTCCTGGGCTCACTTTTGGACCCAGCGTCATAGGGTGCATCGCACCCGTAGCAAACTTGTAATTGATTTAATTAAATAAATCGCTCGCGATGTCACAATACCACACCAGACTTCGATTTTTTGGTCGGTCTACTAGTACCGCAGGACGTTTCTGAATCCAATTCGGTAGCATTTGAAAACGGCGCCGGCACTATGATTTCGGGGGAGAGGGTGAACGCCACCGGAATCTGCAAGCGCAAGAGGTCCAAGCCAAACTGTGGTGGTGGTCCGTGCGGCTGTTTAGGTTACTACGGTCCGCGGTCCGGCTCGCTACAACCCTCCAACCATGCTACCTTCTCTCTTGAATCTCCCTTGAGCCATCCTTCACGGGAAAAACTATAATATGGATCAGGGAAGTAAAATTTAGATTGGTATGGCACGGCGAATCATTTTCCCAGTGAGCCTTGTCTCCGGGATATCGATTGAACATCGATGCTAATCTGCATAGATACAAATTCTCGAGGTATCAGTGCTTTCAATGGTATTTTGCGAAGATGTAAGAGCTTTATTTTTGTTTTGGACCCTTCTTTTACAGCATCTCAGACTCCAATAACTTGATCGAGAATCTACCTCTGACTCTGCTGTGTTCCAACGGCGGTATATCGAAATCATGTTGGTGCGACATCTAAAATGGGGGTTCTCTGCACAATCCGTTTTCTGCTAGCAGGAGGACAGAAACATGTGAGGTGAGGCTGCGAGGTGAGGCTGCCTTCCCCATCTGCTCCTTTTACTGCAGTTTGCGCCTTGCACCCGTGATTTTCTCCTTGCACCATCCTTAGAACTCAGGGCGCTCTCACATGCTTGTTCGTCTCATTTTTATGTCTTGAGATTGTCCCAATACTCCTGAATCAGTCACCATCCTACGCACCTTTGGTTAAGTTATGGGTCTCACAACAGTTCCTGCTTCCCTTTGTTTTTTATTACGCTGGTTGTTTTTTACCTGCTCCCTACGCTTGCTTTTACTATACGGGATACTATACCTCCGTATTGACGTGTCGAGCACCACAAGAGATTCATAGGCTCCGGGAGTGACCTAGACTAATTTGAGTTTGGCGTGAGCGAGAATGCGCCGGGTCGGAAGCACACCGTCAGACGCACACTTTTTCAGTAGTCGGTGTCAGCACACGCCCGAACCTCAACGGCGTCTAACGTATCCCATTGACAGGAAACACAACGAAATGGACTCTTGCACTAATTCATGTCAAGACATCTTTCACATAGACCTGTATAGCCCAAATCATAGTACAGACATAGATAGACCGGTGCTGTTTTGAGCCCTTACAAGTCATTCAGAATACTTAGGCTTAGGAACGACAGCGTGACAGGAACGTCAATACATCACGAGACAGGCACGCTGTATGCATAGACCCTTTTAAGTAACTCAGCTCCACATCAGTGATGGACGTCCTGGACCTCCGCTCCCCTCCTAATCTACACAACAGCCTACTTCGTTGATATGTCGACTACAAAGTACTCTAACAAATGTAAGTTGATGTTTCCAACTTATCAGAGCGTTTATGCTCATTTTCGCTGCGTTCCACAGTCTATGCGAGCGATGCTGACGTATCGTTCCTATCGTCGGATAAGGTAGTGTTCCAGCTACACCGCAAGTATCTCGAAGCAACGTGCGGGGCGTTCCCTTCTGCCGAGTTTGAGACGCGCGGGGAGCAAGTTCCGCTCACGGAGGACGCAGAGACGCTCGAAGTCCTGTTCCAATTTGTATACCCGAGGCGCCATCCGGATCTCAAGTCTACGCCGTTCGAATTGCTTTCTCGCGTCGCGGAGGCAGCGGAGAAGTACGAGGTTTTTGCGGCGATGAATGTGTGCAAGTATCGTATGGAGTGCGTGCATCTGGATTTGATTTCACAATGTTCCCCCACACTAATCTTCCACGGCGGCAATTACAGAATTATGTCTCCTCAGCACCACAAAGAGGTCTTCATCTACGCCATGAAGCATGGCCACAAAGACATTATGGCCAACACGGCACCTCCACTGCTGGACGTTCCTCTCGACGAAATGGCGAAGATCCTGACCCCACACCATATCGTCCCTTGGGCAAGTGGTTTCCGCTAGACCTCGATGCTGCAGTTGCAGGAGCTCATATGCGCCATCCCTCTCAAGATTCACTACCGCGAGCGCTGGACTCGCGCCGTATACAAGGCCATCACGGCCCCACCTAGTGATCGCACGACCAATGGCCACGGGCAGCAGTTTTGCACCGCGTGCCGCACTCCGTATTTCCCTGCTGGTCCCGAGATTCCTTGCGCCCAGGTGTGGACGCGGCTGGGAGAGAAACGGTCGAAGGAGGCTGTGTTGGAAGCTGTTGCGCTCAGTACAAGTGGTCATTACGGACAGCGCAGGATATGCTGTGGCGAAGACGCCATCCCAAAGAACTTGGATAGAGAGCTCAGTCAGATTCCAACATTTGATAAATTTCTTTAGTATTTGACAATCGTCGTCTGACATTATTGTTCATTAGCATTATTTTCATCTACTGTCAGTACTGGACAGACCACGTTTAAGTTGTGATGATGCCCCACACATCGATTACATGAGGGAGAAGCAGCAAAATACAATCGGTTCAGCCTCTCGATGGTTTACAAAAAGGTACCAAACCCCGGTGCTTGTCTAAGTATGTCCTGAATCATACCTGGCTCGGAGGGATATGCTTCCATTAGAGCCGGTAGCGATCGTCTTCCTTCCATGCTCATCCACATGGTCCAACCCAGATTCACGCACGGCCTGTGGCATTCGGTACCGTAGCATCCAGAATCTGGGCCGGCATCGCAGCCTTGAATTTTTGGTAGCACAAAATCTTGAACGACCCTGTTCCAGCTCTCTCGAAACCGGACCTACCATCGAGGACGAGAATAAGTATACGAAAAGGGTGACAGTTGGGGTGGATCTACTTGCCCAGGAAATAACGAGCTTGGAAGGAAGGGTCTGTATCATTTCGTCGAGCGGGATATCGATCAAGCCAGGCGCCACGTCCACCAAAACGTCCATATAATCGTGTCGCAACGCGTAATTGAATATCTCCACTGCGTGCTCAGGCAAGAACTTCCTATCGGCGATGGTCAAGTTTCACTTAAGGAGGCCAAAGAGGTGTGTTGACAACCCACTGCATGCGGACGCTGCATATGGGAATCGCAGCGTAAACCTCGTACTTCTCAGCAGCCTCGGCCAGGCAATCATGATAACTGTTTGAATGGTATGTCGTCAAGCCGCGGGTAGCGCAGTGGGTAGACGAAGCAAAACAAAAGTTCAAGCATGTCGGCGTCCTCAGCAAGCGGAACAGTCTCCCCGTGCGTGTGGAACTCGGCTGGTGGAAACGCCCCGGCGTTGGCTTCAACTTCAAGGTTCTTGCGATGGATATGGAAGACGGCCTTGTCAGAGGAGAGAAATTTCACGTCCGCGTCGCTCGCGTGGACTGGATGATTTTTGAGTACCAACCGAGTTTTTGCCGACAAGTATGGATTCACAGACTCACATTCCGCAGAGACCGCTTGAGATTTGACATGTTACTGTGGTCACTGGATTTTCCCGATACGAATGACTGGGTAGGAACAAAAAAGAGCTAAGAAAAGGCTGGAGAAAAGATCCAGCGCAGCGTGCTTTTGGGGCTCCTCGTGAGGACATCTGGGGGTTGGGGAAGGTCTGATTCTCGACTTCGATACGGGCTGTACGTAATCTTTAAGCATGAGCATGAACCCGTAGTGCGCATTTCCATGCCCCACGCAAAGAACCCACACCACAGGCGCAACGGAGGCGAACCTCAGGATAGCTAGGTTAGTACAGGCTCAAGTTTCTACAGCGAGGGAGATTGAGATCGGAGACGATTTCAATACTGCACGGAGATCTCCGGTATGAGTTATCTTGGTTTGAAAGCCGATGTCTCCCAGAAACCATTGCTCAAAATAAAGACCTTGTGTCGCAGTTTCTAATCGCTGGTTCGGGGATAATTTTTTCTTCTATCTTAAATTACGAACGAATATCTGGGATTTCATATGTATCCGATTAAGCGATAATGACGGTCACCGATGGAACTACTACCTTCAGTGTCGTAACCTCCGATCGCCCACAGCCAGCCAGCCCGACTTTAATCTAAATGTAAAATAATCGGATGAAGTATTTTAAAGAATAATCAAGCGTACACGCACTGACTTATTAGTTCTAGGCAACACGGACACAGGGCGGCCTTAAGGGCTAGCTGACAAGTGAAACCTCTCTTGAGCCTCTCTGCGACCGACATAGCTTATTCCCTGGATTATCTGCTCGACTATGGCAGAGGCCAAAGAACACACATCCCACGTACCCAACGCACCACGGCTCTCGGCCAAATGTGAGTACTTGTGAATCCATTAATTGATAGAATACCGTGCTTAAGAAACAACATCCGTCAGTCAACGCAAGCGATGCGGATGTCGAGTTTTTTTCGTCCGACAACGTTCTCTTCCATATCCACCGCAAGAACCTCGAAGCTAATACTGGCGCGTTCCCATCAGCCAAATTATTGCCACTCGCCGAGGACGCCGCGACGCTTGAATTACTCTTTCAGTTCATATACCCGCAGCGCCACCCTTATCTTGAGAACACACCGTTTAAAGAGTTATCTCCGTTGGCAGAGGCAGTCGAGAAATACAAAGTCTTCCCTGCGATGCACATATGTCGTATCCGCATGAAGCAAGTCCCATTTGAAACCCTGACCTTCCAGAAACTGACATTGCATTTTACTTAGAAACTTCTTACCAAAACATGCTTTGTACCTCATGAACTACGGCGCACGACATGATTATAAGGACATCATGTCAGAAGCTGCCCCTAGCCTCCTCGATATCCCTCTTGATGAGATCGTGCTGCACCTTGCTCCTGAGCTTGTCGTTCCATGGGTACGTGAGATCTTATGATCATACACTATTTCCCATCACGACTTCAACCACCAGGTCCGATTCAGGGAGAGATGGTGCAGGGCAGCATACAAGGCTTCCCTACGCGATACTCAAAAATGTATATGCCATGTCCAAGGATCCTTTTTGCCACAGTTAAGAGACAGGTGTTCTCTGGCTGCTCTTGAGGAGGTTTATGGTCGTCAATCCGTTTGGGGGTGTGTGCGAGAAGCTGTGATGCAAGTCCCCAAATTTGATACCTTCTTGTACTAAATTTTTCGGGGCGTGAGGTTCTGAACATGGACTTACTCGCGATTCTGTCGTGGGCAGCACTCATGATCCAGATCCACAAAATGGACTCTAATAGTGGCGCCTTTTATATCTTGTTTTTGAAAGTAAATGGGGCTTAGTAAATTCAACAAAAATTACCTGCCTCAAGTCATACCCAGGCTGGCGGATGGACTTCCTCCCTCCAGTTATCTGAAACAGATGTATACAAGATGACTGATCATATTTTTCAACCTACAAAAATGTATCGAACTCGGGGACTTGATCGAGGGCCGCATCCATTACTGCCCATATATCCTTGGATCCATATACTTCCATCAGCGCATTTCGAGATCGCTTATCACCCAATGCTAGCCATGAGAAGCTCATACTATTATCACCTAGACATGGCCTTTGACAAAATTTGCCACAACGATCTGGAAACGGGCATGCCTTGGTCTCGCATATTATACAATTTTGAGCTGACCTGGACCAGGCCTCACGAAATCGGACCTGTAAGTTGAAATATGACCATTCAGGATTGATCTTCAAGTTAGGCCAGATTAAACCTACCCATGGAATAATCAGGTTCGGAGAAAGGGTCAGCACGATTGTATCAAGAGGTATATCGAGAAGGTGGGGCGCAGCCTGTGCCATGATGTCACTATAGCCATGCCGCGATGCGTAATTCATGATCTGCAATGCATGTTCAGGCAAGGAGTTCCTACAATGCATTATCGGTTGCGAGAAGATCAGGGGAGCATATTTGTGACCTACTGCATGCGGACACTGCATATGTTAATTGCAGCATAGACTTCGTACTTTTCTGCAGCCTCAGCCAGTAGCGATAGTTCTCCGAAGGGGATGTCATTGAGACGTGGGTAGCGCTGAGCATAAACAAACTGGAAGAGCAGCTCCAGTGTTGCTGCATTCTCAGTAAGTGGCACAATCTCCCCCTGCGTGGAGATCTCAGCTGGTGGGAACGCGCCAGAGTGGAATTCGAGATTCCTGCGGTGAATATGGAAGAGAACAAGGTCTGCTGAAAGGAACTTGACATCCGCATCAATTGCGTTAACTGGGTATCGGGGGATTTGGTGCTCAATATCATCTACAACGATGGCACGAAATTAGGCTTACATTTTTCAGATGTCTGCGGTAACGGTCCTGGTACTTGACATTTCAAGCCTTTCTTTGATTTGTTTTGTGACATAATACTGGTGGCCTGAATACTAGTATTGCTCCAATTTAACGTGAGAGAAGAGGATAGATGAGAAGGGGGTGTCGCTTATAAGAGGCTGTTGGCAATGGCCACCTTACGTCCCCATCCCCGTGGCAGGTGGAGTGTCTGCATGCCTAGATCATATGTCTTTGATCATTCTTCAGGTGGGAACGAAAGGAAAAAAAATTCATCGTGCACCAGTGACTCGATTCTCATCTATACATCTCATTTGAGTACTTCTTATTGCTCACCGTCAAAGATTGCGTCGGATTTTAGACGACTCGAACAGCCTACTTCAACTTGATTGTGAGAAAAAATTTAAACGCCCGTTTGACACGAGGATGAAGGATCCATCAAGCGAGTGCAACGTGCAGTATCTACATAACCATCTGCATCTCACTGCACCGCACTCTTGTAACGCAGTCTCCCGACGAATTCAATCAAAATGTCCGATACCGCACTGACTGGTAAAACCCCACCACCACCTTTGCCTCCCCCAGAGTCCTCCGCCAAATGTGAGCGCAAATCCATCGTTATCGATGGAATCGCTGACCCCATGCAACATCCAGTCAACGCGAGCGATGCAGACGTGAAGTTCCTCTCTGCCGATAACGTCTTGTTTCATATCCACCGAAAGAACCTAGAGTCCCAAGCCGGCGCCTTCCCTCCAGCCGAGTTCGACACACGCGGGGAGATCGTACCACTCACCGAAAACGCCGCGACGCTTGAGCTACTCTTCCGATTTTTGTATCCGAAGCGCCACCCACACCTTGATACCACGCCGTTTGAAGAGTTATCCCCACTCGCAGAGGCGGCAGAGAAGTATGAGATCTACTCTGCTGTGAATGTATGCCGTATCCGCATGAAGTGAGTTGAATCTGCCCTAATGATATGTAGTCAGTCTGTTGATTTAAGTGTGTCCTAGGAACTTCTTGCCCGAACATGCCGTAGAAATATTCAACTACGCCTCGCGCCACGATTATAGGGAAATCATGGCAGAAGCTGCACCCAGCCTCCTCGATATTCCTCTTGACGAGATCGTGCTGACGCTTTCCCCCGGGTTTGTTATCCCCTGGGTATGTGCAATTCAATAAACATATACTTTGGTATTTTAGATTTATAGAATCAATTTCCAGGTCCGATTTCGGGAGAGCTGGAGCAGGGCGGCACAAAGCAACATACGATCCATTGAACCGGTCACCTCCAGCTGCTGTGGTTATAATGGCACACGATGTTATAATTGTGGAAGAGGAGCTAATACAAGGTCCAGTTCGTGGTTGAATTTGGGCGATAGGCGCTCTCTCTCTGCGCTACAGGAAGTTTATGGCACGTTAACAGGGTGGGCGTCAATTCAAGCGGCAGTGACGCAATCGCCCAAATTCGATACTTTTTTGTAGTATTGTCTACATTTTCAGTGCTCATCTAGAGCAAGTTGAATCAGAGCGAGTGAGTAGGTCCTAGAAATGGACACTAGGAGCGCCGCCAGATTCCTGCAACATACTAGTGTAATAGGTCATCCATGTGAAGCCTGGACTCCAGATCGCACTATGAACACCCATGAAACTGAGGTTTCCCATAGATTAGGGTCTCTCAAAACTGGTCATTTGGGCAGGTCGCGGCGTCTTCGGCGAGCAGCACGAGCTCTCCGAGGGTCACAAATTCGCCTGGCGGGAACCCTCCAGTTTGGGTTTCGAGATTCTTGCGGTGGATGTGAAATGTAACATTATCTGCAGAGACGAACCTCACATCTGCATCGCTCGCGTTGACTGGATTTTTTGGGTTACCTTCACATCAGCTTCATCGATGGGGATGGATTTTCACTCACATTTTTCGGAACCTTTATCCTCGGGCTGGCTGCGAGGGCTGGGTCTGGGTCTGGGGGTCCATGTTGGTTCTTCAGTTCCGCGTCACTTTCTTCGGAGCTAGATGGTGGTGGATGTTAAGAGAGCCAGGATATCTGTAAAGGCCACCTTGTTTCCCCATCCTCGTGACAAGGTCCAGAAAAACTCGTAGTACTAGTGAAAGTAATGGTTCATAGATTTAGTCATGGGTATTGAACGACTACATATGTACTAGTGAGTTCTATACAATATTTCATCAATAAATAAGCCAATGGAAAAATGTCGCCTACTATCTTGTCTGGACACTTATGACTCATATCAAGTGACAGAAGGACCCAGGTGACTCGGACTCAAAGGTGGCAGTGCGGCGGGACTTATGTAAACTCGTTGGTTGCTCTTTGTCCCTTGTACTTCAGTCAACCGTTCGTTACTCCGAATGTTCTTGTTTTAAGCCGCGATCCTTGTACTTTTTCTCACTGACCTGTCATTTCGACCGCGGTACCAATACGCCTGTCTGCCATTGTTCTCACTATGATAAATATTGCCATGGAATCCTCCTCAACCCTCTCATTCTCAATCAGCCACCATGTCAGGACTCGAACTCGGAAATCCAGCAAAAGCATCTCGATCGTCTGCCCGATGTGAGTACAGGTTTATCACCATAGGTGGAAAAGAAGACCTGAAATGCATCTAGTCAATGCTAGCGACGCTGACGTTCAATTCATCTCTGCCGACAACGTTATCTTCCATCTACACCGGAAGAATCTCGAAACACACACGAGTGCATTCCCAACGGCTGAATTCAACACTCACGGGGAGCTCGTGCCCCTCACCGAAAACGCCCTGACCTTGGAGCTCCTCTTCCAGTTTGTCTACCCCCAGCGCCACCCACGTCTGGATAATACACCATTTGAGGAGCTGTCGTTGCTGGCGGAGGCAGCGGAGAAGTACGAGGTCTACTCGGCGATGAATATATGCAGCGTCCGGATGAAGTACGTGTAACATGTCCATGATACTGGCCGGTCGAATGTTGAACGCGAATTTTCCTTTCCAGGAACTTTCTACCCGATCATGCTATAGAACTATTCAACTACGCGTCGCGGCACGACTACAAGGATATTATGGTGGACGCCGAGCAGGGCCTGCTGGATATACCTCTCGACTTGGTAGTGTTGACCCTCTCTCCTGGCCTTGTCATCCCCTGGGTACGTCCCTCGTCGCATCTTCCATCGTCAAGTTTGTTTGACCCTCGTGTACCTCCAGATCCGCTTTAGGGAATGCTGGAGCAGGGCAATATACAGATCTACCATAACAGATCAGCTCTCGATTAAACGCGGCACCTACGGTAATCTATGGGCACAGTTGGGCGAAAGGCGCTCGCTATCTGCGATAAAGGAGGTTTATAGCCCTTCCCTTGTGTGGCCACACTTGGAAGCCGCGCTGAAGCAGGTCCCCGCGTTCAATACTTTTCTGTAGAATTGAAAATTTGTTTGAGATCTACTATGACTCGCGATATTGTGCAGGAGCCAAAGTTTTACTTTTTTGCGAGGTTTGTCTGCAGCTCCCATACACACGGTTCACGTTTAGTGGATATAAATATTGTGTCAATCGAACCGCAAAGCATTAATGGGGTAGTGGTAACCTGGGTCGTTGCCATGAGGCATCTCTGCGATCGTCGACCCGCCGGGAGTTCGATTCTCTCTTAATGCATCACAAGCCATACCTTTATTTGAGTTTTAGTACGATTTTTTCTTTCTTTTTTGTTTGCACTCTAAAACGAGTACCCAAACCTGAATTCCCGGCATATTCTATTAGACAAGGAGGTTCGCCCCACTTTGTGATCACTGGTCTGCATTTCGAAACGCGTTGTTTGATCTTGATTGTTTTCGAGTGACTCGCCTTCAACGAAGTTCAACCACCACGATCACCATTTCTGACTCGAGTTCTCCGTGTTAGAGTGTATAAAACCTTGCCATGAAGACCTGCTTCGAAGAAATGCACACTTGGCGCACCTTGTTTTTGGGACTTCGGGGCGCATTTTTCGTGGTAAGCACTGCCTTCCATTCACGATTTACAAGTAGATTCAATTGGGGTTATGAAAACAAAGGAAACGTATTGAAAGTGAGAACTAGTTCGAGTCAGAATCCTTGACTCGAAATCCTTATCTCTTTCATCGCATTTCCTTGCTTCCAAGGATTATCATCGATCACTCTGACAGATGCTTTCATTTCTTTATCACCGGTCCCAGCATCTGGGAATTGGGTCCCGAATATCCTTGCGCCACAAAGGGTCGAGGGAGGAATAAGAACCAGCATGTTGAAAGCGGGACTTCATCCGACTGATACCCTCGAAGACACCTATTCTGCCATAAAGACTTAGACCTGCGCGCTGCAGCCCTTGAGCCTCCAATGGAAGCCAACACCACCACCACCGCACTTTCGTCTACTCCCTCTTGCCTGCCAGGAACTTTCAATCCTTCTCCAGCCGTGAAGCTACCAGCAAAGGCTCAGGCAGCCTCTAATCCGGATATGGCGGGAACTGGCATTCGATCTGCGCTCTGTATGAATCTGCCTCCTCAGTTCCGCCGCCTTTTTGACACATAAATAACACTTTAGTCAACGCCCACGATGCTGACATTACCTTTCGCTCCGCGGATAAAATATTCTTTAAGATACATTCGCAGAACCTCAAGACGAACACGGGGGGCTTCTCCGCGTACATCAGCTCAGGCACGTCTGGCGATGCGATCGCCGAGCTCAAAGAGTCCTCTGCCACGCTCGAAACTATATTCCAGTTTATCTACCCTGCGCGCCACCCAAGCTTAGAGAAGACCGATTTCGCAACGCTGAAGGTGCTCGCGGAGGCGGCAGAGAAGTACCAAGTGTTCGCTGCGATGAATTTTTGCTATATTCGTATGAAGTACGCCCAATCTCTCTCCTAGGAAGACGATAGCGCTTCTGCTTAACCCCTTGACGCCTCCCATAGGAATGTACTCTCGACCGAAACGCCAGCGGTCATGGCTTACGCGATCAAGCAATCGTCGACAAAGGGGCACTCCTTTTGATCACCAGCTCGCTCCAATATTTATACTGGCCTATTCCAGAAAAATATCTCACTCCATGGGTACGTTTCAGTGAATATAGCGTTGATTAATGTTAACCACCTGCATTCAGATCCGATATCATAACCTCTGGCTTCAAGTACTCCATCGGGCGCACCGCTTCTATAATACCTCACCGACCTCACATAGTCTTGGCACCGACACCACGTGTACCTGCAACTGCCGCGAAAAAGGCCTCGATGGAATGGTTATGAAGATTATGGCCGCACTGGGCGCGGACGTCGGCGCTCTGCAGAAACTTGATGCGGTGTTCGACGAGGGGCGTGACATATACCAAGTGGGTTGCTTTCTGTGCAGGTCTCGTTGCACCGAGTGGAGGAAGGCGATTGAAGCAGACGTTACAGGCATCCCGAGCTTCTCGACGTTTCTGCAGTAGAATCTACGATTTCACCCTCTTCTCAGCGGAAGTGTTGATTATTTTAGTTGTACTGTGGCATATCCTTTTTTGATTCATAATTTTGTCAGATAACTGTTTCGTCTTTATGCTAAGATGACGGAGATCGCGCCTCGAACGCGACGCGCGCGTGAGAACCTCGTGATACTCGGATCTAAGTATCGATTCAACTTCATCGATCAATTTCATTGTTCCCCATTACCTTGACGCGACGCGTCACCAACTGCGCCTCCATGGACATCCCACAAGATATCATCAACCTCATAACTGACGAGTTCCGGGATGATTTAAAGACGCTGCGAGAATGCGCCCTTACGTCACTTTCCTTCCTCGCCTCATGTCGCCGCCATATATTCGCCTCGACCACCTTGGCCTCACCACGTTCGTGCGATCAACTCTGCAGTGTATTTTCTTCTAGTCCAGAGACCATCCGACTCGTGCGGCGCCTCTCTATCGTCGATCATGGCTGGGTCTATTCTAGTCCAACTTTCCCCCTTGTTGCACGGCATATCGGCACTTGCGGCAGCCTTGAGGCACTGTCTCTGCGCACGACCATGCATCGGTTCATGTTCCCGCACAGCACTTCCATTAAGGTTCTTCTTCAGTCAACCCCTTTACGCAACATCTCGATAGATGGCATAGCATTATGTTCGTTCCCGGTCGAACTCCTTAAGGTGATGACGTCGCCGTCCTTGCGGCACGTCACTTTCACAGCGGAATGCAGTTTCAGTCGCTGTAGTCTTAATTCTATATGCCTGAATGAGAGTCCTTCATGGGGTAGCACAGCTCCTCCCCATCTTCTGGAATTACAAAGCTCGCAGCGGGAGCTCTTGGTGGAATATCTTCACGGAAATCTAGAAAAGCTTCGAACGCTGCGTATGACTGCACGAAACGATGTTCTTCGTGAAATTATGCACCTAATGGAGGCAAGCTATAATAAAATCACTTCACTGCGCTGGAAAGATGAGATTGTGAGTAAAATCCGTTTCTCAGGTCCCAAATGCAAGTAGTAAAGAATACGGACATCAGGGCACGACAAATGCTATTCCGGTGTCCCTCCCCCGCAATCTCCGCCTCCTCGTGTTCGAGTTCCATTCCATCGCGACGCTCTTTGCGCAGCTAATGAAACCGCTTTGTGAAGGTGGCTTACCTTGTCACACTGAGCTGCTGGTCATCGTGACGACTCTCAACCTCATGACACTAGGAAGTGAATCGGTTGAAAAGATCGATGCGGTGTTTGCGGCAACGACGAGAGACAGGAAACGATACCCTTACTTCCGCGGCGTGTACTGGGCGCAGCTCACACATCCATCCAAGCCTCATGATGTCGTGGGCATGGCGCTGCCGATGTTGCGTGCGACGGGACAGCTGAAGGTTATCAGTGGTTCTCGATTCGACATCGATGTAGCACTCTTGGAGCTTGAATCTGCGTTTCAAGGACGGGATTGAAGCCTACGTCTGGTGGGTACGTCCTGTATTTCCTTGATGACGTAGGCAGCTTCACTCGGGGCGTTGCAGGGCATCCATCGTATAGATTCAATTCGTACGATTGCTTGCTTCCCATGTCCCCAATGCGACTTTCGGTGAACCTGTTTCCGATCTAATATGAATGGATATGAGGGGAGGATATTCAATTTATACCCCTCTAGCAAATATCTTGCCAAGTAGGCTTCCAGTATTATTGAGAATATTATAACCAGTGACACGACTTTATCGAAAGAACGCGAATCGAGATATACGTATGTCTACATGATATAGGCAGGTACTTTAAAGACAGTAAAAGCTACAGGAAGGTGGAGAATTTCGGTATCTCTGAGAAATCCTTGCGTATTGACCTCTTCCAAGCTTGAAAATGCCTTACACACCGCGATCCAGATTCACAAATTAGAAGGGTCCCAGGGAAGATCGAATCCAAGTCACAAAGTAAATAAGGATTTGCAGCCAAATCGGCGATGATGTCGACAATCGTTTGTTCGATCCTGTTATTACAGCTCTTGTGTCCGCCGCATATGACTTCTCTTTTCTGGCTGTCCACTAAGGAGTATGACGACTTTGTGGAGTAGAACTGGGCCGCTCTTTGTACGACTTTTCGCCAACACTCGTGGTAGCGAATCTAGGGTAGGATTTCATGTGCATGTCAGATAAAAAGAGGTGAAGATAGAATGATGAGGCGAGTATTACCCATGAAAGAACATGACGGTCTGGGAAGTAGGCGACCGATCGGTCAAGAGGGAGAACCATTAGATACGGCGCTGCAAGGTCTATGATATCGATGTGGTGATGCTTCAGAGCGTATGCCATGACATCTGTTGCGTGTTTGCGAAGGTTGCTCCTGGTACGATGCGAAAAGTTAATTTCATCATTAAAGCTATCGTTAGGACAGACTCACTTCATGCGCACTTTGCAAATGCCCAACGCGGGAAAGACTTGATATTTCTCAGCGGCTTCTGCGACGGCAGCAAGTACATGAAAAGCTAAGTCCTCAAGTTCGGGATGCCGGGCTGGGTATATGAACTGGAAAAGGATCCCCAGCGTCTCCGACGTTTCCGTCAGGTCAACTATTTCGTCGAAAGTCGAGGTTTCGGGTGGAACGAATCCCTCCGTGTTCGCTCTTAGGTTGAGTGAATGAATTTTGAAGTGAACGTCATCCGAAGATCTGAAGATGATATTTGCGTCGTCTGAGCTAACTGAGACGGGAGGATCATCAGGCGTTTTAACTTGGGATATTGAGTCACAGGAGCTCTACTACTAGTACTCACATCCCTGGTGGACCACAGTTCCTACATTTAAATGTGGAGCCATCTCAAGACTGCTATAGTTTTAAGTGCTGAAAATTGGCAGGATGAGGATGGGAAGTAGATCCAGCTCACAATTGGTAATTGAAAGTCGGCAGCCGCAAGGTGATGGGAAAATAAGGGAAAATATATCGGTAATTTTTTTTTACTCCGCCAGTTTTGGTTGCGCGGGGCTCGCAGAATCCAAGAAGTTGAGTTCAGCGATGAAATAACTTGGTCCAGCGTGCGTACTGAGGAGGAGTGTTTATACTGGCGCAGTCCCGTCGCCGGACCAGGGTCGTATCTTATCTACTTACCTGAAGATAAGATCATTATGTAAACCACAAGAAAAGCTCGGAGTTTGGAATCTCTGCATTTCCAACCAAGCAGTAAGTAAAGCGCTATAGATCGTCCATTTTCGACAAATCGAATGAATCCGTGTATACTGATCGTTGTTTGAATTCCACTGCAGCGTCACTATGTCGCGGAAAGCGCCACGAAGGTGCAATCTCGTCTTTGACATCGGATTGTGGTCGACTTACCCTAGTACTCTTATAGATCTTGGCCATCTCGGGGCAAATTCGGTGGAAGATGATTACTCGAAGAGGGATTTTTTCATCTCGCAAGATGTGTCTGCGGTCATATATGCAGAAAACTTCATCGAAAATCATAGCTTGCAGAAAGATGATAGCCAGTCTCGATCGAAATCACTAGGTCTTAGAAGACCTGTCATCCCCACCTCATGGTCGCCCATCAGTCGAATGCAAAATCGAGACATAATCTCTGCATCCCCCTCTTTCCACCTCTCTCAACTTGACACCCACCATGTCGGTTCTTTGGGATTTGCTTAGGCTCTGTCATTTGCTCTCCTCGCTTGCGCTATCATGCTATTCGTCGCCAGTTATCCGTTTCTCTCTCTTCGTCACCATCACCGGCCTTGCTCTTTCAATCTTCGGCACCACCTACGAGGCTGACGCCAACGTCGTCTCTCCTTTTTCTTCGGATTCCGGTTTTTCTTTTGTCAACGGCGCCCTCGACATCAATACCCCGTGGATCGCAGCCATCGTGGTCGGCATCGTTAGGATGGCGGCTGCACTCGTACGAAACACGCCTCGAAAGGAGGCGCCTCAGCTCCGAGTCGTCGAGAATACTGTGCCTCTTGGGGATCCGGGACCAGCAGACAGCGGTCGCGAAGTGCCCCGTACGTGTTTCCTTCAACCCCCTTTCTACCCTTCAACTCACATTTTACTCCAACTTCAGGCTTGGTCTCAGTTTCTGATTTCGCGTTGCTCTGGTCGGCAGGCGTACGCGGGATCTTTTATGGTCTCATCATCTGGACAATCCTCCCAGCTATACTGAACGTTATCTTCGCTATCACCTCTGCATTCGACCGCATCGCCGCTTTCTCTGATGTTCTTGTGAGCATAGCGGCAGTATTCTTCGTAGTCGGACATTCCCTTTTCAATTCGGAATATTTGTGCATAGAACATAGCGTTGAAGTAGCGGAGGCAGATGTCACCCTGTGCGGATCACCTTCGCCTTCGTTGAAGAAAGGGAAGGCTTTCTTTTTCTCTTTTCATCACAGCCCATCACGGTCGCCACCTTCTCCGTCGCCATCGCCGTCTTTGCCACCATCGATCCCGTTACCCCCACTTCCATCTCGACCGCCGCCGTCTTTGCCACCATCTATCCCATTACCCCCACTTCCATCTCGAGCACCGCCGTCTTTGCCACCATCGATCCCGTTACCACCGTTACCGTCGCTGCCAGCCGCCCCCAGCAAGCCCGGGAACAGCGCTATAGAGCTGTCTCTTCCCGAGAGCTATGAAGTCAGCGATGTCGACGCGACCTTCGAGGAATCCTGTCTCCTGCGCTGGATTGGTCTTTCTGAGCACTACGAAGTCAGCGAGGCCGAAGCGACGTTTGAAGAATCCTCTTGTCTCTTGCGCTGGAAGGGTGTTCGCGACTTCTGCAACTCATCCAGTGTGGACAACACGGCCTCCAAAGAATCCTTTCATCTCCTGCGCTGTATGGCGAGACCCGTGCACCAGGCTACCGGTCAGCCCCAGCCCGTACCCGTAGGGGTATCGACACTAGGAGGAGAAGAGGAAGTCGTGTATGAGGACTCAATTTCCTTGAGGTCTATGATGAAGGCCACGCTGCCTCGTCTTGTCAACCCGGTGGATCTGCTTCGCGGTACTCCACTCTTGCCCGTAGTCAAACCTGAGCCTGTGTCCGCTCCTGAGCCTTTGTCTGCTCCTGAGCCTCTGTCTGCTCCTGAGCCTGTTTCCGCTCCTGCGCCAGAGCCAGAACTACTTCGTCCCGAGTCCGAGCAATCCCCTCGCAGTCGCGTGCCTGCCCCTGCGCCGTGGTGCCGCCCGAAGAAGGATAAACGAGCTGACGAAGACGACTCTATGGGTATCTTTACTTGGGAAGACCGCAAGCGCGTCGGTACCTGGATCGAGCAAATGACCGCCGACACCAAAGGCCACCCCGCACCACCCGAACAGCCCTACTACCATCGTAACAATGCCTGGACCTTCAACGCGAACCACCCGGACGCTATGTTGATCGCAAGCATCAACCAGCAGGGTGCGGAGACTGCGGAAGAGAAGCTCGAGGTGGAGGCGATACTCCGGAAGCGAGGCGAAACCAAGTCTAAGGTCGAGGCTGAAGCACGTCTTGCAACACCAGTACGGGTACAAGTCTTCCTTAATGTCATCGACGCGACGCCATTCGCAGAACCAGTCAACGAACCCCTCGACGAGACAAAGTTGCATATTCCGAGGATGGAGATCTATCCGCTACCGAAGGAGACTGGCATGGACAGCCCCGAACTGGTAGAAAAGAAGACTCTTACTGTCGCGGAGACCTCAAAGCCGGAATCGGAGACAAACTCGAAGCCCGAAGCAACTGTCGCAAGTGCCCGCGCTCCACTGGCGAAGGTCACGAATACTGTCAAGCGCAAGTCTGGCGGAGCTGCTCCCGTCTCTGTGCCCGCGCCGCCCCGACCCAAGGTCAGCCTCACGAACCGCAAGTCACTGGCCCCCAAGGCCGCGGCTCCTGCTTCTGCTCCTGCGACCAAGTCTGCTCCTGCTCCTCGAGCCTCGCTGCCTGTTCCTCGCGCGCCGCTCGTCCCCAAGGTCAAAGTCCCTGCAGTCTCGGTCAAGGCTCAGCCACGTGCTTCGCCTCCGGCGCCGGCTAAACAGCCTCTCAAGGTCAAAGGTTCCACTGTCTCGGCCAGCACCCAGCCTCGCGCGTCCGTTCCTAAGAGGCCTTCTCTCTCTGGACCATCCAAGATTGCTCCTCCGAAGCGCGTCGTTGCTACGTCTGGTGTTCCCTCAACCTCTGGTACTCGTTCTGAAGGGAAGGAGAACGCACCGATCTCCGGCCTCAAGCCTCGTACGTCGCTCCTTCGTCCGCCTGCGTCTCGGTTCAGTGGAGGGTTACGGTGATATTTGGGATGGATTTTTGCTTTTCTTCATTCCTTTTTTCAATACATCTTTTCTTTGGGCGTCTCTTCAGGTTATTTAGTTTATATATATTTATTACATATCTTTAATATGTTCGGTTCCATATAATATACTCTCTTTCTGGCGATCGAAGCTCGAATTTGAAAGCCCTTGCATGTTCAAGCCCAACATCCAGCAATCAGATCTCCTGTAACTGACTCATCCTTTTTCGTGTAGTTAACCTGCCTTGATGGACCAGGTTTGGCCGCGTTCATCGACGTGCTCAGTGCTAAATAGCGACATTACTATGTATCCAGGCATCTATGTGACTTTTCCTTCTCAGTTTTGAATTCACATTAACGATAATCTACTTGATCTACTGCTCAAAGAAATTGAATATCAAGCCTTTCCCTATTCTATAAATAGAACTCGGACCCCAGATGACACACGTTAATTGTACGTTTATGCTCCTTATCCACGACCAATCACTCGACTTGAGGTAACAACCAGAGCTCCTCCACATCCCGCTGAAAGAAACAGCACAATATTTTATAGCCACATTGCCGACCACTTTCTTCCCATTATAGCAAGTGCGCACCAGAAATTCATTCGAGACTACATATCAGATAGAGCGCTGTGGAAGAGTAGAAACTCTACTGAGAGCCCCGGGAGTCTGGTCGGCCGTCCACAGTCAGCGACCTAAGGAAGATCTGAAAATAGAAACAGGACGCGCGCGATCAGAGACCTAGTGTGATCGATAGGATCGGCGCGGAGGTAGACGACGATAGGGTCAGCGTTGAAGCGATCGAGTGATCGCGGAGGCTAATCGTCGAGGGAAGGTACTTAGCTTAGTCGTCAAGAGGTGGGCGATCCGTGAATCGGGCATACAAACCTGACCATGTGCGTCTCGCGTGGCAGAGTGATATCCCCGGTCTGTAGATGACAAAGCACTCGGCAGTCCATGGCCAGCCGGCCACCAGTTTGAAACCAAATCCGTAGCACCTCCTCGACTTTGCTCTGTATACTAGAGTCCAGTACATAGTAACTGCAACTACCCATCTTGGAAGGGTATGAATAAATTAGGAGTAAACTTTTTGCAGATGTAGAAAATTTTAGAGATTGAAAATCAAGCAATTTTATTCTGACAGTCATGTTGTAAACAGATCTTCACCCCAACTCAGTTTTACGGTGCTAATCTTTCCGAGCCACCTGAATTTACGCTTCTCAGCCTGCTCTTCGAGCCTTCGAAAGAGGTGAGGATACAGGCTTGCAGTTGCATCAGGAAGATTATGGGACGACAAGGAAGTATATGTCGCAGGGGTTGTATATGGCAATTATTCAAACCATTGGGTTCCTCTTTATGATACAGAGAATGTTGAGACGAGAAGTGAAATGACACAAAGTGTCGAAACTTTGCGAACGCGATAATCTCGAAATTGATGGCCGTCTGATCTGCCAGGTGCTTTGTCATCCCCAAACCGGGGATATCACTCTGCCACGCGAGACGCACATGGTCAGGTTTGTATGTCCGATTCACGGATCGTCCACCTCTTGTTAGTCGTCGATACGAGCTCGTTGGCTCGCGATACTTATAATAACGTTTATTGGAGTGAGGGGAGTGGAAGACGCGCGTTGGCGTCAAAGACTTAAGACCGATGTGGGGAAAGGGAAGAAAGAATTCGATGCCATTCAAAGGTGGGCTGTCACCTTTTAAATACAGTACAAAAATAGCGCACCACTCGCGGACTCTCGCGTGGTGGCTCCAACAACAGTGACAGGTAAAAAAGCAATGATATCATGGGAAGTGGAGTAGGACGAAAAACGAGGCAGATGATGGTCGGGTACTGTGATAAACGTGAAAGGGTATTGGCTAGACTGGGCGGGCACTTCGGGACCAGGACCTCAACGGAGTTCCGAGGAGCGCAGGCGCGTCAGGATGCCGTGTCCCCGGGCACGTGCAATTGGCGCGACCTGGACGCGTCGCAGCTACTACTCGATCGTCCGCGTCGGCTCAGGCCGTGGTACGCGTCTTCGTCTAGACAATCAAAAGGGTCAAGGAAAAGGGAGGGGAATAATGATGGAGGGAGCCGTGGTGTATAAGACGACGAAGTGATAAAGTAAATTTAAAATCGCGAAAACAATGGAATCCGCACCGAAGTCCTTCATGCTGAGTCTTCATTGGCAGGGAAGAGGACCTCGCGAAGATTTCGAGATTGGTGTGTCTTGCTCCGACGTTCTTTATCAAACGAAAATTCAAAAGGGTTTCAGTAAATGCGCCCGAAAGGGCGGCTTTCAAGGATACAGAAATATGAAACTGTCTAAGCCATACAAAAGCAAAGTAAAAGAAAAATAGTTCTACGTTCCCGAGTCTATGAATAGGGCCGTCAGCCCTACCACAGCGCTACTGACAGTTTCTTGCGCTTCTCTCATAGCCACGCGGAGCTTCCATGGCACAGTTGTCGCCCTTCCCCTTTGTCTACATGTGTCGACCATAGCTGACATGTCGGACTTGACAGTATTCGCCGGCAGTGGGCTCCCATGCGCACAGGTCTCCCTAAATAAGCGTTCTCCGCCGAAAATGTGGAGTATCTTTATATTACTTGCGGCAACACGCCCCACGGAGCGCTCCAGCCGTTTGAATCTTAGCTGACGGATGGGAATAGGCCATCAACGGCCTGTGCCCATAAGGACCCTCTGCAGTCATGTCATGACGAAATACTTGATGTATGCCATTATCGCTCTGCCCTGGAGTACGCAGAAATTGTGCAAAGTAACTCATTCCCTTCAACTTTTCAACGTCTTATACGGCCAAAAATGCGCATATGCTGATTGAAGTTTATGCGAATTTATGCGCTTCTAGGCGCGTTCGTTCTATTAGGTATAAGTCCCATGGTTTATTTTTACAAGAAAAGAACCTCAGGTAACTGATTAGATCAACATTATTGACATATTCCGTGTTTCTCTTTTGATTTTGCTCAACTAGTGACAACATGACGGCATAACCTCCACGAGGATTTTCTTCTGCTTCTCGAGTTCCCCCACGTTTGTGCCCGGTGAAAAGCATCCATCGCCAATTCAGGCTTCGCCATTCCGGAGATATGCTTAATCTCACAAGTTTACGGACCGCTTTCCGCTTTACAAGTTTATATTCCAGTGGGAGCCACTCAGGCGAGCATGAATTGACATGAAGGTCTAGACTTATCTGTGTGATTGAGGCCCAGGCGATGGCTCTATCTGTCCTCGAGCTGTGCTGGCATTAATCGAACAGGCTCGTGAATTTGGTGAAGAGGCAGAATGTCGGCATCGAAACTTGTGTTCAATATCTTTCCGCTAAGGTACTTCAACTTCTCCAGGGACGCGGCCTCTGACCCCCGTCTGTGAGGATCCTACGGCTAATTGCAACCATGAAAGTCTTATTTCCACCCATTCACCTTAACAAAGAGTTACGGATGCCTTTTTTACCGGCATCTGTACAATGCGGCCTCCGCAATTCTGTTATTGGGGTCTGGCAAACACATGTGACCATGGAATTGAACATTATTTAAGAGCAGAGGTTAATCTCCTTTCTTCAGCAGCTTCATTCGCTCTAAACTTTCCGCTCTTACCCTTCAGCCTCTCTACTCGACTTTCACGACCATGCAGCTCTCCATGCTCCTCCGCGCTGTTTCTGCTCTCCTCGTCGCCTCGGTAGCCAGCGCAGTCCCCACGGACGTGTCGACTCAGGATGTCTATGTACCCCCCGTCACTGCGCCTCTTGGTGGTGCCATCTGGAAAGTTGGTTCTCTACAGACCGTCACATGGTACGCGAGCACTGCGCGTCGTGCTGGATCCTTTCCTAATCCGTTCCATGAATAGGGACACCACCAACCCCCCCAAGCTCATTGTCAACAAAATCGGTACCATCTTGTTGCGCAAAGCCAACCTGACCACTCCAGGTATGTCCACGCGTTTCGTTGATCCCGCTATTCAGTGATTCTGATTCATTCATTTCGGGATCATACAGTGGTTCTCGCAGACGGCTTCAATATCTTGAACGGCAAGCAGACTGTGATTGTTCCGTGGGTCGTCGACGGTGACGACTACCAGATCGTCCGTACGTGACCGCGCATTCTCCTTGAAGGTTTGCCGAAACTGACGTCATTTGTGGCCCTCACAGTGTTCGGAGATTCCGGCAACTTCTCGCCCGTGTTCACCATTAAGAAATAAGCATTGGATTGCCGATGGTGCCTCGAGGCATATCGTATGACGATGAATGGACTTTTTTGTATATAATTTTGGACTTCTACGCGACAAGTGCAGTTTCTGATACTCTTTCTAGCATATCGCAGTTGTTTATCAATCTATGTACACTTACAAGGACAATGATATCAAAAGTTTTATGCCATTCGACCATTCTATCTTTGCGCTGTGGTGGCACTGAATCAGGAATAATTCTTCATCAAACATGAGCTTTTTAAATATCAACTTCATCTTGCGATATTGCCTTTGTTTAACATAGTTGTGCCACACCTGTCGGTAAATTGCCATCTCAGGTCTCTGAACAAATTTAGAAATAATTTTCTCGTTCGTAAGTTTTTCTATTGCTCCATCAAATTTTTTTCAGGAATCACCTTTATTGACGAATTTCAATTCTCACTATAATCCATAACACGCGACGCCATGGACGCAAGAGAGAGAGGGGAGAGCGCACCTATGTGGTACAGCATTTCTAATGCTCATAGATCTGATTCGTGGTGTGATAAATATTTAGCTTGACCGCCATTGGAAATTTCATGACGTTGATAGAATGGGGGTTCATCTGGCAGTGCTTGACTCATGATATGTGGCGTAAAATCATGTCATCATTGTCCTCGTAACTTAAACTGTCCAACATCGATATCAAAGAAGAGTACGTAAGATCGTTCAATTGTCAATTCAAGAATTCGAAAGTCCATCCTAAACATTTCATTTCCTGCCAAACCACAGGAGAATATCGTCGAGCATTTAGCTCGTAATCGTGAACAAGGGGGAGAAGTTGCCGGAATCCCCAAACACTGCGAGTTAATTAATATCCTCGTTTATCTGAAAGAACCAGAAGAAGATAGAGGAACGTACAGACGATCTGGTAGTCGGTGCCATCGATGACCCAAGGGACTGTCACCTGCTGGCTGCCACTGAGGATGGGGAAACCTTCCGCGAGAATCACTACATGGATTAGGATAAGTACAAGTGAGCATGGAAATCTAACGAAGATAGCATACGTGGAGTGGTGAGGTTGTCCTTGCGCAGCATGATCGTACCGATAGTATTCGTGATGCTGTTTGGGGGGTTCGAAGTGTCCCTGAATGTATATAGATTGGCAAAGATCATGGCTGGATCTGCAGCTGGCACCTACCAGGTAACAGTCTGCGTCTGGTTGACTATCCATACTGTCCCAGCGACAGGGTACGTGACAGGCGGCACGTACACATCTCGACCAGCTAGAGACAAAGGGATTGCGCCCACCACCGCGAAGAACGCGGAGAGGAAGAGAGCCGCGATAGTGATCATGGTGGAGTGCATTGTCTTGGATTGAAGCTAGGAGAGGATTCAGAGCGTATGAGGCTGCTGAAGACATTGCGCAGGGGGCCTTCACTTTTATACCACGACATCAGAGGCTGGACATGCTGCGCGTTCAGCACACTGGAGATCAAGGTCGCCTGACCGCGCCAATTTCAGCTTGTCACCGGAGTCTTGAGACCGCGTCATTCTGAAGCAGCAGGTGTATAGGTAAGAAGACGTCATCTTTGAAACGAACACAAAAATATACTAGGTTATGCACCTATATTTAGTGATTTTAGTAGACGGGAGTTGAAGGCCGGGTCTTGCGAAACGTCATGGGGTATTTAGGGCATTTTAAGAAAAGAGGATGAGTGAGAGAACATACCAAAGGCAAAAGCATGCTCTACAAGTGGAGGAGCTAGTTGCAGCGAAGAAAGCGTCTCTACTTAGTGATCGTAAGATAAGATGATAATATTCACGCTTTTTTGGCAGCCCGATACACTAACAGCAGATACGGTATGCAAATGGGGATCCCTTGAGGGATCGATAAGAATTATGAGGTACAAGTTGGTAACAAAAAGACTCACGAATCCGGATCAGCCGTAATTGACGACATCAGTAAATCGGGAAAATCTTGGTATGCCATCTTCCCAGTTGCCCATATTTGGCAAGGTTGCCAAATGATGCCAA
>JABCKI010005823.1:0-37337 GCA_018282025.1 Sphagnurus paluster
AACCAAGTCAGGTAACGATCAGTTAACGATTTCCCTGCCAAAATGGCCGGTTTCAACAGGGTATCAAAGTTAACGACTTTCATCAAATTTCCCACAGTTTGGACCTCCAACAGCGACATTTCGGCCCGTTAACGGACACGGCGCCCATACCTCTTTCATGGCGCGCTCGACGCTGTCCACGTCGAGCTCGAAGAGTAACTAAAATTTTTCTGACATTTTCGTATTGTTCAGTTAAGCAAAAATTACAAAATTAGGTTGATTAAAATATGAAAATGCTGCCATAGAGTGTAAAAAGAGACTTTGTTGGATGGCCATCCTGTTGATTGCTGTGATGAACAGTGGCGACGCCTTCGGGGGCGCATTTGGCGTTGCTGATTCAGCGCCTTCTGGGAGGATCAATGTGTGACTCTGTGTGACCCCTTCTCCATCATTTTGTCCTGATTTCGTTAACCAGGAGAATCGTTACCTGACTTGGTTACAGAACAGGGCCTTAGGTTGCAATCACACCTGCCGTCATGCTCCAACCCAGCCATTCATATGTCCATCCAAATACTGTTCCGTAGGCGGCATGGTACTTTAAAAGTGACTTGTGCATCCCTGGCTGCTTGTGTGTGTCACTGATCACCTTCATATCGTCCTCCGATAGCGCCACCAGCTGTTAGATCACATTAATTGAAGTAGGTGAGTACAACGCCAACATAAACATACCTTCAGGTTGGCCTTCATCCTCCCCTCATTTTCACTCTTGGGGACCACGATATAGTGCCTCGCTGGACAGCCCAGCTGAGAATAGCTTGCGCCGGTGATACTCCTAGTCTTTCGGCTATTGCTTGCACAACCGGCAGAGTAAAGAAGGTTGTTGATCGTCCTGGACAGATATAAGATAAGAAGTCGCACGGATCATTAATAATTCCATCACCTAGTGGTGAATACGCAGTAAGAAAAATCCCTTTCTCTTCGCAAAATTGTTTGAGATCGTTTTGCGGTAGGCAAGGGTGGATTTCAACTTGATTTGTCGCCGGAATCACGGTACAGTGTGGCAGAAGCTCGGCGAGAGTCTTGATAGAAAAATTCGAGACGCCAATAGACTTGACTTTGCCTGAAGAATCATCATAGTCTGAACCCTTCGGAATAAAGAAAAGGCAAAAACCTGTCTCTAGGAGTTTCTCCATCTCCTTCCACGCATCGATAAAGTCAGGTTTTCCCCCGGGCTTAAGAAATACCTCCACGCCAGATTCTGTTCGAGGGCATTATCTCCTATACCAAAGGAAAATATGTCGGTAACTCTAGAGCTTACCGTCTTGGATTGCGCGTTGGGGCCAATGAATAAGATAAAGATCGACGTACTCCACACCGAGTTCCTTCAAAGATGTGTTGAAGGATTCGCAGACATTTTCCCAATCGTTTCTGAAAGAATATGTAGTAAATTAGAGAATTATCGCGTTCTGCCTTTGGGCTGCCCACGGAAGTTTAGTAGTGAGAAATATTTCTTCCCAGGGGACGCCAGACGCGCGAATTGCTTCCCCAACTTGCTTTTCATTCCCTGGTAGCACTACATTCAGATGATAAAACAGCCATTGTTGCAATGGAAAATCACCATATTTCGATGCCTGGAATCGATGCAATGAAATCGATGAGTATTATAGTAGCGGGCATAATGAAAAGGAATCCTAACGGTATCAAAGTGACGGTAGCCATTCTTTCATGATGTAATGCATCCCTGTTAATATGCTAGTCGCAACTTACATGTACGCCACAAACCTTTAGAGCTTTTAGACACATATCATAAACTCGATGACCACCTCCTACTCCACCCATCCAGCATCTAGAGCAATTGTAATCGACGGCACTTCGATTGCACGATGTAAGTAATTACCCCATACCAACGGCAGGAACCACCGCGCCGTTGTTAAAAGTAAAATTCTGAACAGGGGTAGGCATTTTAGAGGATATGCAGAGTCTAGAGAATAATGGGAAACTACATACCCAAGTCATCTGAGTGTCCGAACCGACAGGGAGTGGCGGACCGAAACTCCGGTTCACCTAGTCAAAGGCAGTTGCGCGGGCTTCGGATATCCGTCACGTAGTACTACACGTAGTGATTGACCCTAAAATCACGAACGAGCAAGAGCTCCAATGTGTATGTAGAACTAGAGTAGAAAGACATCAAGCCATCAGATCGCTAGTACGTATTGTTGTAGCTGTAAAAGTGTTCGAGAATAAACTAGGAATAAAAGGCCTGAAAGAGGGGAATATCGTGAATGGCAGTACCAGCGCTCAGAGTATGGTATCCTAGTGTCGTTCCAATCGAGCGTCCCAAGATTTAAAAAAATACCAAGTGGAGGGAGGTAGAAATTTAGACTGTTATCCGGAATTCTGCGCAGATCTCGACAGGCCCAATCGCCCCTTCTCTAATCGCATGACTAGCCCACCAAGAGGCTCTGTTTCCATGTTGTTGACTGCGTACTCCGGATGGACGACCCTGCGAGCGTTGATCTTATTGAGGATCATCTTGGTCTCCATTACCCGCTCAGAGTCTGAGGAAGAGTCTTCCGGATCCGTGTCGACGTCTCGATCGTCACGGCTGAGGCTGGTTTTGATATTTCTCCCAACATGCAGTGCATTTTCGAGAAAAGTGGGATCTATTATCGGTGAAGTGACGTCGAAGTGTTCTTTTCCGATACGAGAGGAACGAGAGAGCCGTTCATGTTGTTCAGGGGTAGTAGGGTTGAACAGATTCACACAGAAGTCAAGGGATTTTTGGAGCTCAGCTTCGAAAAGTTGTTTCCCCATATCTGATACTCCTTGAATAACTGTGCAACGTTAGAGAGGTGTAACAGGCACGACAAGATTGATCCGATGTACCTGGACGAAGGAAAGAAAATGCACGATCATAGTTATCTTCATCAATGTCTGATAGGATGTCAAGATTCTGTGCACGAATCTGCTTGTATGCACTCAAGACGACAACTTGAAACCTTCAAAGAAATTAGAAACTCAAAGTGATAAAGGGAGATTGCACAAACCTAGTATAACTCGTTGAAACACGCCTCGTATGCCAATTCGCGGCATCGGCTTCAGAGCAATCACCGAAGATAGAGGCGCAGATGGTGGCTGCGGCCGATAGCGCGGAAGTGAGTGCGAGGTGGATACCACTTGAAAAGAACGGGTCTATGAAAGCTGTTAAAAAATAGAGTTTTAGTATTATCGTCCAAGACAAACAGGAACGGATGAAACTAACCACCCGCATCGCCAATAATTCTGTAACCATTTCCAGCATATGAAGAAGCAGAATAGCTGTAGTCACTTGCGCTTCTCACACTCCCTTGGACCATTTTACCGCCGGGGGTAATAAGCTTCACAACTCCTGGAGCCAGGGAGAGGTTTGACAAATATCGTGCAGTCATAGTAGAGACCGGAGAGTCATACGTGCGGATTGGGGCGGGATGAGAGTCTTTGATATCATTGTAGCACTTTTGATTCATAACCACACCAACCGACGCGGTTCCGTCATGCAAGGGTATGAACCACGCCCATCCTGATTCATCTGCAATATGTTCCGCATAAGAGAAGAAACAAACGTGGAAGTAGAACTCACCGGTTAAAGCTTCAAACCATGGGGCACCTTGTCTGGGCGTACCCAAACCGTAAACACCTGTATTCTTCCAATATCCCCAGACAGCCAAATTCTTCAAGGATGCGTTGAAGTGTCGGTTTTTGAGGTACTTGGCTGATAAGATTCCCGCGCGTCCGGTTGCGTCAATGAGATAGGAAAAATTTGTCGTTCCTGTTACAGACGTTGGTTCAGAAGAGGAAGGTGATGGTTGGTCATCGAGAAAAGAATTTTTTGAAGCGATCGGAGACACTGGCGGTGAGATGGGTCGGGGTGGAGGTGTATGCAACCACGTGACAGAGACAGGTTGACTGGGATCTGTGGAGGAAAAAGATATGGCTGTTACTTTGGTGAGTTCATAAACAGATGCACCAGAAGTGCGAGCATGATTCATGAGTATTTGATCAAACTCGGACCGAATCTGTGTGCCAGTGAGCACTTTGGAACTCCAGGCTGAAATCCTACACTGACGACGTTCCAGGAGTTATTATTACACCCTAGAGCCACAAAATCCGTGTCTAAAAATGGATGAGTGGCTGATAAATTCATGTTTAGTGAAGATAGGCCTCACAGCCTTCGCGCTTGAATTGGTTGAACTTGATTGCAGAGCCAGGCTAGAAAGAAATGGTCAGGATGGAAAAAAGGGAATAGTGGAATATATACCTTGCGCACAAAGCCGTGGTTCTCAAGGGTCGATTCCGCTCCGATGAAACGGAAATATTGACGGACTGATGGAATTAGGCTTTCGCCGACGTGGTAGCTAAATACGAAGATGGGTTAGTTGACAGAAGAGAGGCGATAGAAGATCGTGAGACCGAGGAAATTTATCAGCCTCGAATACGGTGACATCGAGGCCTTCTCGAGCAAGGGCTGAAGCGGCATAAGATCCTGCTGGGCCAGCACCGATGATGAGCACTTGAGTGTGCTACAAAGAAGGATGAGATGCAGATGAAGTAGTCATAAGGGTAGCAAACCTGCGGGGGCAGCTTATAATCAAGAGACATGCGTAGATAATGACAAAGAGGGCAAAAGCGGGTGCAAAGTTTTGAGGAATGTTATCGAAAACATGGACGTCTTTATACATTGTCGTCATATCGGACCGGCGGGGAGGATTTACAATTTTGGAAAGCTGGTTTCCGGATTAGGATGGTGCTTCAAGATGCATCGCTCGAAAACGTGGCGTTTCCATTTCAAGAAGGCTTCCACCCCAATCCACATGGCTGGAGATCCCGTCTTCAAAGGTAAAAGGCCCCGACCCTTCAAGTACATGTTCCAGCATGTCCGCGGGCAGCCTGGTAGTTCTGGAAAAGTCATGATAGTTTAAGGCTATGCAAAAGTCACAGCCTCGGAGATGTGTAGTACCTCAACGCACGTAAACCATTCATGCATCATAGGAACAAGGATTTTACAGCATGTCGCCTATTATAGAGAGTTGGAACTCAATAGTCACTATTAGTATTATAAAATTTTAGCATGTTAAAAAGTCAAAAGCCACTTAGCCTCTATGCGTAAATGAGCAATTTTGGCGATACTTCACTTCAGGGTACTCTGTGAAACAGAGTTCACAACTTGAAACTTTCATTTCAAGTTGATTACATACCCACGTGACGATTGTCGTTTTGTCCTAGCCATCGAGTACGACGCACGTTGATATGGAAAGTGTACGCAAGCTCCAAGAACTCATTGCCAAGGTTGATTATGACCACAACATCCCCAGTCAGGATCGTCAGGAGATATACCGTACGCCTGAAAGACTCCCGTTGGATTGATATACTCAAAAATATATAACCCATCCAGAATTTATAGAACAAGAAGTCCTTTCACCCCATTCTCCCATCATCAAACAGATTCCTCCTCTCCATGTAATAACCTATGCTATCCACACTATTATTCGCCCGAGGTTAGACAACCGACAAATGCCGCGTCTTCTTGACCTCCTTGCCACTGTTGAATTCTATCGAAAACGCGCACTCGATCGCGTGAATGAGGCTATAGGGTGGAACGATTTCTACAAGATGGAAAAGTCGTTTATCACCTTCTCTGAAGAAGAAGAAGCATACCTCAAAGGCTTGCAGACGAAAGACGGGCAACTGCGCAAAATCTATGTGAGAATTCTGGCAGCATGTTGTGAGCTCGTGAGTCTATCGTTGGTCAGAAAATTACACCTGTCCTTAGGTTTATACGCCCTCAGGACATGTACTTACTGTGGACGGCCACCCCTCCTTCAATGACGGACTTCTTTGTTCGTTTCAACGAATATTTTCCATTTATGAGCGAACACTGCGGGAAATCACCTCGCCTCTGTCATACTGACCTTCAGGAAGCAGACCTTGATCCGCTTAAAGATGTCGCTCTAAGAATCTGTGATTTTGCCCAACAAACCGTCAAGTGGGCGACAAATCATACCAGCGAAGGGTGGGGATTCCCTTGATACGTTTATGAAGGTATTTTATTAAATACAACCGACAGCCAATTGCTCTATGATACCTTTCGCACTGATGCGTTCAAGATAGCCTTTCCCGAGCCGGTGGGGGAAAGGCTGGACGGGATAACTTTATCAGAGCTAATAACCTATTTCGTCGACCTTGTAACATCTGCAGCACAGAAAGTCGACCAGATGTTCGCGGAACCTGAGCAAGATGTGGCAGAAGACTAATAATTAATTATCATCGAGGTATAGTGGGTACCCCTTCGCTCAATCCCACTGTATCCTTTTCGAATATTCTCTAATATTCGAGACGTAGTTATCTGTGATCTCATGTCCGACCCCCGTTGCAACTTTGAGTATAATCTCATTGAGCCCTGTTGATCCCAGAATATCAACATGGTCGCTGGTATTTGCACCTCCACGCGGAAAAGACGCGATAGGTCGATGTGGAAGCTGCAGAGGAAGATATGAGTACCTTCTACTTCTTCCAAAATAATAGGGCGTTACTTCGACAGTTGTTATCTTTATACCCGCTGGATTCCACCTCGCTCGCTTCCACCCTTCGGCGCACATCGCACCTAAGCTTATAAGGCTGACAGTGCCGTCTCCTTCTCCCATCTTAACGCCGTTGCGGACCTGCCGGGTGATTGAGTGTAGTGAGGATATTATTACGGCAGTTTTAGAACCTACCTTGGGCATAGCTGTGTCATTCGTGAACGTAGAATCGATCCAGGTCTCTTTAGACAATGCAGATCCAAGTTTAGACCGTCCAGCTATACAATCCTTCGAAGAGTGATCACGGCATGTTTCTTTATCGTAATCTTCTGACGCTGTGTTCTGGTCGTATCCTCCTTGAGCATACCTATATTAATGAAGTATGATCATTTATTCAGCAGACCTAGGGATCATGACAAACCAATACGAACGCTATGGAAGGTGGCTTAACGATCGGACAAAAAGGCTAGAAAAGCTTCACACACCTCCGTCTCTTTTCCATGCCCATAAACACAATAAATTTTCATTGAAGGAGCCTTTGGTAATCTAGCCAACGATATATAAGACATTAAAAACGTCGGCATGAAAAGAACACATACTGGACTTCCAATGGATTCGTCCATTTAGTATGATCGAGGCCATTCCTCTTCAGGGAGGCTTCATCTCGTTCAATGCCAAAAGAGTAATTTGTGGCGAGCATTTTCTGTGTCCCATAGTCAGTAAGAAGAGAGTGTCCAGATGAAACATACCTGGAACGTCAAAGGGGTCTGTTGCAAAATCCAGGACCCAGCTTGCTCCGAGGTCATGTTAACAGTGGTATCTGAACTAGTGACTGAGTCAATCGCAGATTGTCTAAATGCAACCAGCTCTCCGTGAGTGTGTGTCGCGTCCATTTCATCGTCGGGAGCTTGGGAAGCATTTCCCCAAACAGCATCGCCACCCTTGCATAGTAATCAACATCGAAAGGCGACACATTATATTTGTGCTTACCTTGATCCACATACTTGCGCTGCCAGCCCAACTTCTAAAGAGGTCTTGCCGGTCCTTGCGAGAGAAGAATCGCTCCAGAACTTCAGACCTAGTGTTAGGAATATCTTTCGATTAAATAACTGGTTTACCGTAAGCTCCGGCGGGGTTCATCTGCACAGTATCCTTCATTTCACCAGATAAGAAGGCAGACATTGCTTTGGCCTATTGGATTTCAGAAATTCCGAGCAATACAACGTGGCAGAAGGAGAAAACCCACAACACCCTAGACAAGTGTTGTTCAGTTTACTAGGGTGTTCAGTAGGTGGGTTCAATTACCAAATGTGTACCAGCGATGGAAATATAGGCCTCAATATGGTTCTATGATTTTCCCTCAAATAGTCAGACAAGACAATTGGTCCTATCAGACCTCTGTCATACCTCTACCCATTCTGGGCCTCCTGCTCCATGATTGGGCGATTCAACCCACTTAGAACTTCAAAATTATTAGTGTATGGTAATGAGCGGTATTTGAGGTTATATACTCACAAGTACTGGGATTGCGAAATGAGAGTCAAAAGACGCATACAAAAGGTATACATACCAAAAACACCTAATATAAAGTTAGAATGTGCAGTATCTGGGAAAGTTGGGCGGAAGCTCACAGTTGCTCCCATAGAGTGTGCAGCAATGACAACTTTCTTTTTCTGACGGCGCCTGATCCATCAAACGGTAAGTCAGCAGCTTTCAGTAGTAAAAACGCACTTCAGACTCTCGATAGTTGTTTTCAGTCTAGAAAAGTAGCCATCGCGTTCCTCAAGATTGTAATATGATAGCCTCCAGTCATATGGTGCCAAATATAGATTGTTAGTATCGTAGTTCACTACTGCGAGATTTTCCACAATTTTAGACCTGTGCAAAAATGAGGCCACGGTTTCCGTAGATGGGCCTGGCCTTACCATATCCAATATCCTTGAATAAAGCTACTGGCTGCATCGATGCCTTGTGCGGCGCGAATCTTGACGCCAGGCGGATCCAACCCAGTAATTGGATCTAGCATCATGGCGGCTATCCATTTGTCTTTGTTGAAAGTGACTTGAGAAATCATGTTGAACCCTCCCCATAATTTTTCACGGAAGAAGGCTCGATACTCAGGAGAAGTCGACCACGACTCTAGGCCCTACAGGATATTGCATTAAATTGAAATGAGTCGAAATGACAAGGTTCCGACGTACGGTGGAGATAACACCAGGTATCAGGATAACAGGGTGTTGTGCACTCAGCCCTCTTGCCTTCATCGCTTCGCCAACTTCAAACTCCCGTCCGTCGTTATTGAACTTCCATATTTCCGGAATACTACTCCGCAGCCGCGACCATTCTAGTTCGACTCTGGTGAAGTCGAAATCAGGTAGCTCAGGGATGTTGACATTATATTGATCCATAAAAAGAGACATGTGAGCGTGGATGCCTTGGATATCCTTAGGTTCCACAAGGGCAAGACCCAGGCCAGCGCCGACTAGGGCCTTATTTTAGAACCATATCTCGGCTTATCTGCGACACAGAAACTTACAAAGGAGCCCTAGTGGAAATAAAAACCTTCCAGTGGCGTAAAAAGGTCGCGCCTGTTGGAAAGTCAGTTCAACTGCCCATAGAGGTACCTAGGTCCCTGACCTTTTCTTTTCTTTTGACCTTGGTCTCTTCATTGGTTTCTCCGGAAGCCAAGTCGTCGGAGGGGCCCAATTCTGGCTCAGTAATGCTAGCTGAGTTTGGGTCTGCCCATGTCTTAGCCCGCTTGGAAAGAACCATCGGGAGCTTGAATATGGGCTAGCGAGGGTTAACTTGCAAGGCTGTAAGCACGGTGCTCGGCATACCTTACCAATTACTATTATGCACACAGTGACGCACACCAGCGTGACTATAACCAGTGTACCACGATCATATAATTGTAAGATTCAAAAGACAATGAGGTACGGATTAAAATATTAATGGATGGCAAAAACCAAATGCATTCAAAAGCTCCAACACTCCAGTGGTCACCCAGTACTCCAAGCTCAGACTGCTTATGATCAGTACTAGGAATGTTATTGCCGCAGTGAAAATAATTGATATTGACAGTCTCACAGATCAGCAATCCGGCGGCAGGGAGTTGGCAAATTACTCTGGATTGAATCAGAAATACCCATAAACCTAAATTTTGAGGCCTTACTTCCCACAGTCAGAGTCAGAGACCACTGCCAGTGGTAATAGTAGTAGTAAGTACTAGTACTAATTTAAAACTCACGCCATCATGTGACTAACGCGTCGATTCAGTTTAGACTTTCCCACGGCTCGATGTTTGTTGCGCTGCCACTTTAATCTTTTCCAGCAACCATCAGGTGCGCGCGCTCCGTCTGTAACGGCGAGCCCACCATTGGCCTATTCGCTCCTCATTTTACGCCGCAGTGACCGCACTTGGCCACCATGTCCACTGGGAAGTCTCCACTGAGAGACAGATTATTGTCCAATTCACCAGATCCTATCAAGTCATCCATTATCCGCGAGTCTGGCATGGGTTGGATCTCCCCAACGTCCAATCCAGGAAGTCAAAGCTCTGCAAGCTCTGGCTCAATAACATCACCCCTTAGAATTGCTAAACGAGACTCCCCTCGAATTCTGCCGCAGCCTCCAATCGCACGTCGCTCGTCCTCCAGTTACAGACATGTCCGGAACAATAACCTAGTGTCCAAATCACCTTTCAAATCACAAATACCGACTCCATCGTCTACTCCATCTCGTAATATCCCCATTACTTTCCCGTCACCAAGACGAGTCTCTGGTGAGAAGCGGCCCCGCCCTTCATCGATGCACCAGCAGGCCGAGGATGAGAACGAACGTCCATTTTCTTTCAAGCGGGAGCGTAGGCAGTCAAAGGGATTTCAAGGACTTATACAGAAGGAGCCTGTAACAAAAAGTCCATTCAGGCAACGCACACCGAGCGCAGAGGATCAATCTGCACCCACCCCACAACCACCGCTACCTCTCTCCCACCTCTTACCCAAACTACCAACCCCATCTAATACACCTGCCCAGCCAATTACTTCACTCGCACCTTCCGAGTCGGCTCTCCCTACAACTGGGATATCTCCTGGACGGTCTTCTCTCGTCTCAAGAAGGATGCACGGTCCTCGTCTCAGCAGTGGTAGTCGTAGTACGAGACAGCGGAGGAAAACCGTCACATGGGATGAACGATGCGACGTTCTTGAATTCTCTCGTGAGGAGGATGAAACAGAGGAAGAAGTCTTCAACAGCGGCGCTGAAGAAGACGAAAAGGACATGCAAGTAGAGTACGAGAGTCAGCCTGAAGAGGACCCATTCTTCCGAGGTCATCAGGAGAGGGAGGTAGGGAGCCCTAGCGCACAGGAGGGAGATTCTTCGGACGAAAGTATTCATCTTGCAGATACTTCTGGTGACCCCGACCCTTCTCTGATTGGTATGACCCTCGATCCCGACGCAAGCATATCAGGGCTTGTAGATGAAATTTTTGCCACTTCAAGTGTTGGTAATTTTGCGGACATTCCGGATGCCAACATTCTCAGTGACACAGTCGCCAGCAGTACGCCACCCCGCCACAGTCATCTCCCCCCTGATGTGGACACTGAAGATGGAGTTCCTCTCGGCCGATCTCATCACGCTACGCGACTTATTCAACGGTCGCAGTCTCCAAGGCGCACTCCACAGCCAGCACCCCACTTCTCACCTTATCAGTCTGTACACTCCTCCCCCCAACAGCTGTCTGCTGCCTATGCTTTCAATCTCCCCACACATGCATCACCACATGGACCCCCTGCCACTCCTCCACGACGACCTGCTGTATCTTCACCAAAGATAAACATTCAGGATAATTTGGATGCTGAGAAACCAGGTGCATCCTCACTTGTAAGTATTGATTTGCCGTCACCAGCAGAACCATCCCTTGTTGGCCCAGCTCATCTGGCTACACCTCCTCTCGGAAGGTCCACACACGCAGAACGGCATCAAAAAGCCAGGGAGGGTGAATGTGATGACGTCTTAATGCTACCAGGAACTCCGTCTCCATGCAAGAGCACAAGGAAACCTGATTCCACCAAGTCAAATCGAGTTGAAGGATTGATACCACATTTTGGAATAGACATTGTAGCGTCTAGTACGTTTGAAACCTAACTCCACAATCAAGTTATTAACTCTTATTTTAAGACATTCTGACCTCTTCGCCGGAAGACCCTTTCTCCTTATCGCGGGAAAACGAGGTTCCATCACCCCAGACATGGGAGGAAAGTCAAACGGCCGAGTCTATTGCTGAAGATACTTTGAATGATCATTCGGAACTTGAGGACGAATCAATGACGGTGGGTTGTCTTTACTGATAAAGATGCCGAAAAGTTTATAAATTTGTCGCATAGGGTGTAGAATGTACCTCACGATCGGTCGACGATAGCTTTCATACCGAAATGGAGCCAGGCTGGGAAGGTGATGGACCCAGTCGTACATCTGAGGGCCTATCATGCTTTGAAGACATGTCACACTCCTCCTTACCATATGCAGCATCATCCAGGGCTCACTCCTCGTCGCCGCAACATGGTTCGAACAGAAGTCAAGATCTAGAAAGTTTCACTAATGATAGTCGTCCCTCAACACCCCCCATTATTACTCAGCCGTCAGATCAAAGTACCTCACAGGCTGTTGAGGGTCCACGGGTAGAGAAAGATAGGATGTCTGTGTTGACCAACATGACAGACTTCAGCACCGAAACGGCAGTCATCGAACGTGCGGAGAAGAAAACTCTAACTGCTGCTAATATTGCTCAGCTGAAAGAACTTGGTTTACTTGATAGTGGAGAAAGGCTGCAGTTTGACTTCGGCAGTAAGTTTGGCAGAGGTCTGGATATATCAGGGCTCGATTACAGTTCTCGGAAACCCTCCCTGGACAGCTTCGGAGTTATTGCAGTCTCAAACAAGGAGAAGACCCCTAGCATTCAGAGTGGCGGCAGCAGCAGCATGAAAATGGGTGATGTCGATGTTGACATGGATATGCGGAGTGCCCTGGATAGGCTCATGGATGATGTCGCTGGAGCACAGGTGGACGAATCAGACACAGACGAAGGGGGCTCATTTGAAATTCTACGACCTGTGACAAATTCCTCGAATCCTCGAGTGATGGAACGTGCCTCCACCGATTCTGCGCTGTTACACAACGGTTTCCTCAGTAGAAATGTCAGTGTGGCGTCTGATTCATCATCTATACCTCCACCTGTGCCGCCCAAGGATAACATTCGGAGCAGAGAGCAAATGATTCTAGAGAAGAGGCGTGAGGCGAGGCGCCTGGAAGTAGGAGGAGGTGAAGAAGAAAACTCCTTGGTCTCATCCAATCTTGGTGTTCAGAAAGAAGGTCAGGACACGCTTGGTGTCGGGCGTCCGAGTCGGAGGAGGAGTATGAGCACAGGTGATGCAGAGGTCTTGGGGGGAGGCGCTAAGAGGAGAGGAGATATCATGCTGGATGTTGAACCTGCACAGGGCGATAAGCTTGGGGACAGTATCGAGAAGGAGTTGAAGAAATTGGTGGAGGCTCCTTCGAAGAGCAAAACGGTACACCTTGGAAACAACTTTGTTTTGCTGCATACTAACATAACTCACAGAAATATCTCGTTCGTGAGCACCAAGGTACCATTTACGCGTCTTCATCGGATCCAGACTCCGTTTCACATCTCGCTGGTCCCGGGGATGTCAATGCTGGCAAAGCATGGAGGACAGTGCGCCGTCCTTCTGACATGGTGCGTGGAAAGTGTTCTACTTGATTGTGCATCGTTTTCAAGGCCCTTGTAGAACGAGTACTCAAAACAACTGAAGGAGTATCGTGCCCATGAGAAGAATAGTAAAGCTTATGGGAAGGTGTTCGTCAAAGGTATGTTTCAGATAGAAACTTGGGCTTTACTCACTTGCCCTTGATTAGTTCTGGGTGTCAAGGGTATTCATGTTCCCCTCCCTCAACAAGCGACAGCCCTGACCTGTACGCTGAATAATGGGATTCACTTTGTGAGCACGCCGGAATGCCAGCTAGGCCGTGACTTCCGCGTCGAACAAGAATTTGAATTGTGCGTTTGAATTGGAATTCTTCTCCGCCCTCGTATTCAATCATTTTTGTAGAATTGAACACAGCAAACTGGAATTCACACTTACCTTGAAAATTCGACGAGACCCCCACATCATCGCACAATTCAAAGCTCTCACACCCCCAGCGCCACAGGCACCCGTAGCTCCGCCCATCGTCCAGAGCTCTTCTAAAGGTGGCATGCGAAGTTTTTTTTCTTCTTCACCCAAGAAGTCGAAAGATAAATTCCCTATTCAAGTTGCTCCCACGATCCCTTCAGCGCAGCGCCTTCCAGAGAACCTAGCTAGGTACCTCAAACCTGACGGGACCCTGGCGCGTGCCTTCATATCCTTCAAGGATATTGCCTCCCGTTGTGATACCCGCCTCTTCGAGACGAGCTACCCTCTTATTGGTCAGCGTGTAGAGCTTGGTGGAAAATTCTCAACATTGCAGATCGGGGAAATCGTCTTGCAGATGTTCAGATTGCCACCACTACCAGGCATACCTCCGGAGCAACTCCCGCAAAGCTTGGAGGAGTGTCATCGCGGATTGCGGCACATCAATTGGCACAAGATCACTTATTTCGAAGGTATCTTGACACAATCCGGTGGTGATTGTAGTGTAAGTTCCCTCCGTTGTGACAACCTATCTTTCTTTGACCCAACATGATGTTTAGACATGGCGTCGTCGGCAGCTGCGCGTCATAGGCGCTAATCTAGTCGCCTTTAACGATGTAACCAAGAAGGCCACAGCCACAATCGACTTGAAGAAGGCCGTCTCAGTCGAAGACGATCAAGAAGCTCGAAAAAATGCTTTAAGTCCAGGCATCCGAACTGGCCGCTACGACGAGTATGATGAGCTATACGGGGTGGAACGTTCTTTCCGCTTAATTTTCCCCCAAGGCCAAGAGATTTTGTTCTTCGCTGATACTGACGAAGAAAAGGCTCGCTGGTTCGTACACCGCTTTCATTTTATATGACACTACATCTGACACATTTTTAATCAAGGCTTGAAGTTCTACGTGCACTAATAGGTCACATTCCTCCACATCCATTTTGGGCAGAACTCCTCTGGCAGCGCCAAGAAGAGCTCACCCGAGCAGCCCAGTCCTCAGCAAGAGCTTCCGCTCATCCGTCACCTTCTTGGGTCGTCTAGAGACCTTCACCACGATAGCACTACTTATTTTATTTTCATGACGCTTTTTGACTATGATATGATACACATGAACCCTAGCGGTTATGCTGAATATGTATATGCGCTCTTCGTTTTCATCAACATATAACATATAACCATCCCTCTGCAATCCTGTAACACATGTATTCTCAAGTTTAACTGAAGCTTGTGGCGGTTCTATGCTTGAAGCTGTTACGTGAGTGAGTATCATTGACATATTAACTACGATACAGCGAGCTGCTGCTGGCGCGTCACAGAGGATGAGATCTGAGATGTGACCATTAGTGATCTGAAGTTGCCATTTACATGTGTACAACTTTGTTAAACAGTTCTTATTACTATCGTTACACTAGTGTTGATAATTTGACAATAACTTGAGATCGGATAACCCGTTTTCCTTCATTACTGAATCATCAGAAAGTTGTCATCGATAGCTATCGCTGGATAGTATTCATGTATTAATTCTTTCTGCACCTCGTTCGGGGGAGAACTCACTGGGTGTTGATAATTTTGTCACGGCCAAGTCACATCAAAACGTCAAGGCAATCATCGGCAAATGGCCAAGACGCAGAGACCCTCCCTCCCGTTTTAGTTTAGTCTGTCGGAGTTAAAAATGGCGCTTTCCCAATTCTCACCAAATTGTCACGCTCAACTTTCAACTCACAATTTCTCGCAATTTCTCTCTTGAAACATACACTTGTGTGTCGGAAAAATGGTTTTTAGCTTCTCTAGGTTCCATTTTCTCTCTTGAGCGAACGAAATTTTAAATGGAATGTAGTATCATTTTTCCGAGACCAAACAAGTCGAAAAAGCACAAAATTTTGCACAAATGGACCCCTCCTCGACGTTGCATTTGGGGATCGCACATATTGTATTCATATTATAATAGGATAAATACATATCTAAAGTCTACACGAAGGATCGGGCCCAGAGGTACTTTTCTATGTCTCTAGAGGCAAATTGTCAACACCAGGTGAATGATAGTATGTATAACACTCGTTGGCCCAATGTCTTAATCTAAAATCTATCATCTTTGGGAATTTTGGTGAGAGGATGAATGTTCGTTATTCTGCTGAAATTTTCGATATTATTTAACCTGAAGGTGATGCAAAACTTGCAATGTCCAATTGACGATGGCAGTGGCCGTGGCTCAGCGCTCATGTCATCAATGAGCTGCAAAAGTTGGTCCGTAATTTAGAGTACGGCGGCCATTTGATTTGGCACGTGGGAAGAATGTCTGATCCGGGTTAGGAATGACCGTGGCAAGCATGCCAAGCCATTGCCTTCCATCCCGCTCAAGTACAGATGTATGTCTTTGTGAACACCAGGCTTCCAGCGTGTGTCTTTTCAGATCTATTCTATCGCTTGATGTCTCCATATGGGTATCGCCAGCGAATCGACAGATTTAGAACGACATCCGTGGGTTCCGAATACTGGCGAATATTGCTTATCCCATCGAGTGCTTCACAGAGGAATGATGATGATGGTAAAAAGAACCTCAATGGAATAATGAGCGCAAACATCTACTTCTTCCCTTGATTCCTTGCTTGAATACCTCAGCTGAAGGGACTTATAGGTACCTAGTTGAGGAAAGCGGGCAAGGTATGATCATCGTTTTGCTGCAAGAAAGTGATGTCACTGACCGTTTCTGAGAGTTAGTTACTTGCATGTTTGCTTAACCTTCGAGGACCTTTACGTCTCCTTTCATGGCTCACCATCACAGCCTACTATCTACTCCCCTCACGGCTGAACAGGCATTCGGGAGGCTCACGGTGCAATGGAGCTCAAGTGTGTTTTACTTGATCTCTATTTCGACGTTCACTCTCTGAATGATCTCATCGTTGCAGTCGCATCCCTTACATTCCTGGCCTGGGATATCCTCATTACATTTGACGACGAAGTATGTGAACGATGTTCAATTAACCAATTAACCATTCACGATTATTGAATCTCCATTACAGGTAAAATTCATATGGCCGTGAGCGTCGCAGAATAACCCCCCCCCCCCCTGATGATGGCAATCACATTTAACGACTATGATTTCCAGGAAACCTTGGAATCTTTCAAAATACCTCTATCTCTTCACACGGTATTGCGCTTTACTTGTTCAAATGTGAGCCAGAGACACCAACCCCAGATCACATTTTATTGAGTGGAATCAGATCTACATTATTTGTCGGAAATAACGGCTGGCCGTCTACGTATTATTCCTCTCATGATTGCTACATCTGGGAAGTATACCAAGCTTTAGCAGCAGGTGTTGTCATTGGATCTGTCGACATAATCCTCATACTCCGAGGTGCATTTTTGTGACATCTTCGTGAATGGCTCACAAAAAATGCTTATTTTTCATTCCCAGTTATTGCTTTATACCATGAAAAAAAAATAATACGCTCTGCGCTCATCGTCTTGTATATCTTCGAAATCGTTGGAATGGGAGTGGGTCTCGGACTAGCCATCCCGGGGATCAACTACGATGACATATGTCTAGTAATAACTGTGCCTTGGTATTTGTTCATTTATGGGTAAGATTCTAGTTCTCTGTATTTCAATTCGTAATATTATCATCACCCTTTAGAGGAGCAGCTGTAGCTTTCCAAGTCGTTCTTTTTAGTCTTACTATGTGGAAATTTCTGGAGGCCATACGCTCGGGTTGGGGAGATGTGCCCTTGCTCTCATTATTAATGCGAGATGGAACTTGGGCATTCTTCTTACTAATGGGTAATTCAATTTCCGTTTTATGCAGTTGGAATTAACTAAAAATGGCATGAGCTACGTACATAGGGCAAGCGTCTCTCTATGCACTGAAAACCGCAGATTTAGCTAGTGTCATGTATGGGTAAGGATTGGGATCCTGCACCGCCTATGGCTTACTGACGAGCCTCTTTTTATAGTTGGGTACTTACAATCGTCTCTTTTTCAGTCAGTTCTCGTCGCTGTGTGCAACGGATTGATTTTAATTCGGAGCTGATAGGGCTATCGCATTCTTCTAAACCTTAATCGCCTCAGCCCTCCTGGACGACAATCCAACGGTGGCGACCCCACAAATACGGACATAGAATTCACGACCCAGATATTCAACAGCAATGGGAACCAATTTAGCAGTGGTTTGGAATCTATGGAGTTATCCACTCTACATCTATCATCTACAAACCATGCACAATCTTCCTCTCGCCCTCTACATAGTGAATGAATATGTACTGATTAACTACCAGGATATTCGCTTTAAAAGCGTAGTTATCAATTGCAACATGTATGCTTTGCAGACTTCAACTGTAGTCCGCACGCGTTTCTAAAGTATTATCTAGCATTATACATAGAGTCACTACTCACCGGTACTCATCAACTATTTGTAACAGACGTTGCACTGCTTCACAAGCCTCTTCTGGCCGATCAAACTGGCCGATCAAGCTACTTCGATCACAACTGGCCCACTACTAAACAGCATGGCTAAAGCTTCAATAACTATTCCTGAGTAGATCCTCAGACCTGACTTGGAGCTATCACACACTGTACAAAGTATTTTGATCTTACACGCTTAGGACACATGACAGCCTACAGGACATTCGTCGCGAACCCAGCCCCACTGTGTGCCTGGTGCATGAGGCTCAAGCATGCTGCGTACTTCGCCGCTACTTAAGCTGATAAAAAAAATCGAGGGGGACTACAAGTGGCAATAGCCTTAGAAATCTCTTCTCACCTCAATGCGCCCAAGTTTAGTAAACCCAAGACTGTACAATTCTGAACACAGAAAGGCTTCTTCGAGGGAAAAACCGAAGATTGCGTCCATCATCATCCCCACAACACCCATCAATACTTCTCTCCCGTTTTTCGATAAAGATGTCGCAGCCGTACAAAAGTTCGGAGCTACTAGCGTTACGCCACCCATCTCTATTCCCTCAAGACCACAGACTTGTTCAAAACCTACGCCTCCCACCGAAGCCGATATCGATATGAATGAAGCCACAGCCGCCGCAGAAATACTAGCTATTGCGGAGCTGTTTTCGACCCTTAAGCGAACAACTTCGAAACTTCACACTGCCTTTGAAAGGCTTGGGAAACAGGCCGAAAAAATGGCGTTGGTTGCCCCGGCAATAAAGGCAGATGAGCAAGTAAGTTTTATTTATTCTCGCAATCGTTCCGTCCTGATAATCCGTCCTGATTTAGATCAAGCACATCCGCATGATACTTGAGAAGCAGATTGCCGACCATGAATGTTCAATGCACATGATACGGAAGGAACTCGAAGAGGCTATCAAGGAGTGTTTTGTCCAGAGCCTAAAAACACAGATATACGGCTTTATTCATGAAAAAATTATCAACGAAGTCCAACAACGGGTCCAGGACGAGGTAAGCTAACACTGTCCCTACATTCAAACTTCCCACTGAGCATTTGCGATTAGTTGAAGATTCAAATACCAGAGAAGTTGCGTGAACAGGTCCAAATTCATAAAAGGGAGATAATCGAGGTACAAACCGACCTCTACAATTCGTGAGTTCTCTCCTGGCGTTGTTGTCGGATGGTTTTTAATGGTAAAATTTTAGGGATGCACGCCGCCACAATGCAAGTCTCCGCTCGCCGATTATGTCCACTGAGCCTCTGCGTCCACTGTTACGCCCTCTTCCAAGTGCCTTGCAATCTCCAGCCTATGTCTTGAAAAGACCTTTCACCGCTAACCCATCGCTGGTTGGAAGTCCGATGTCTGCTTTCCCGGGGGTTCCAGCACCAACACCTATGACATTCCACGCACCAGCTCTCATGTTTCCTCCAGGAAGTAACCAAATGTTTGAATATGTCCCTCCCACACCTTCACCATTATTTCCCCGCGATCTCAGGTCACTATTTTCGCTTGGACCAGATGCAACCAAAAGGCTCCTCCAGGACTATGGCCTTAGCTCCACAGCAAGTGCCACGCCATCTCCTAACACCGAGAAACCCAAAGCAAAAGCACCCCCCAAAACCGGTTTAAATACGCCCGATGACTCTCCAACATGCGAAGTGTGTTCGGCTTCAACTCATGAGGAAGATATCAATAAGTTTATGGCTCACATTGGGGTAGATATCTTCCTTTTCAATCAAGCATAATATAATAATGTGGTTATACAGGTTCCTTTCCTCATGGTACCTGCTCCGAAACTCCAGACTCGCAACCTCACTTGTGTAGCAATCCAAGAGAGGCCGCCACTCATCATTAGTACGAGCACTCGGGCAATATGATCACTATTGGCCTCTTATTCAAATACTAGTGAGATTAATAGTGCTACGTTGACTAGTGTATATTGTAGGCATCTGTCAAGTTCACCATTTACAACATATTCATCCACATCATCGACGTCATGATTTCGTCTCATTGGACCTTGTTTCAAGCGCCATCAACAATTATTGTTGGCAGTTGCCTGGGCCCTGCTCTAAGTATTTAGTCACATTGGAACGAAAGTGTTTCCCATCAGCTGTGCTTTTCCAGGTGTTGCTGTGCGATACCTCGTCCAAACCCCTCTCTATGGCTCTTCTCTTCCGACGCCCTCTAAAATTCAAAGTTATTCTCATACCAATAATTCTGATTTCTATTGGCTTGATGCACTTCATTATCTCAAACCAATACCAGATCAAGAATACGTTCTCATATGCGACTAGGCCATTATGGGACGTTGCTGACGGTCCCAAGGAAGTGACACCCCACTATTATGCTGAGGGTATGCGCATGGACTCGCATACATGCCAGCTTCATGGATGGAAGGAACGGGGAGGTAGTACCAATATCCAGGTCATGGATGCGGTTCTGATGAGTAGCGAGCTCGATCTCCTCGAGATTCGCATGAATGAGCTGGACTCAGTCGTCGACACTTTCTTCATCATCGAATCAAATGCTACATTCACTGGGCTACCAAAGGAAACCTATTTTACGAAAAATAGGGAGCGTTTTTCCAAGTTTGACAAGAAGATTGTCTACAAGCTGTGTGTATCTAAACTCTTCATGATTGTATGGATATTGAACAGCCGTCAGATTACCTGGCTTTCCTCTCCAACCAGGACAATCTGCCTGGGACGTGGAAGCTGCCACACGCGATGCTATGACATCGTTGCTCCATGATCATATCCGCGCCCTCCCTTCCGGTACTCCTAGTCTTGTCATCATGTCTGACATCGATGAGATACCCGCTCGGCACACAATTGACCTTCTCAAAGCTTGCGAATTCGGCGAATCCATTCATCTCCAACTACGCAATTTCCTATATAGGTCAATTGACTATTCTTCGTTCTCGACTTGATCTGACAGCAGATTGACAATACAGCTTTGAGTGGTATCTAGATATGTCTAGTTGGCGCGCTAGTGTACACCTATGGCGCCCCAATATCTACTACCGACATTCGAAGAGCAGCGATCGCATCCTGGCAGATTCCGGTTGGCATTGCAGCTACTGTTTCAGGACCATCGCAGAATATGTCGTGAAAATGAAAGGCTTTTCGCACTCTGACCGTATCGGCGGAAACATGAAACTCCTTGACCCGCAGAGGATACAGCAAACTATTTGTCGTGGTAAAGACATTTTCGGGATGCTTCCAGAGGCATACAGCGTAGGTGTATTCCAAACGACTTGCCAGGAAGGGGCTGACGACAAATTTCTTCAGTTCAAAGATCTACTGTCACAAATGAGCCTCGACCCGTAAGCCCTAGCCATGATGTCACGCCAAGATACTAATGTATACCCTAGATCATCTTCTGCGGTAGGGTTACCGCGTTTCTTGCTCGATAACGCAGAAAGGTTTCGTTTCCTCTTACCTGGAGGGTGTCGTCGAGAGAGTTAGATCTAGTCCAAACATGGCCTTCCCACCAACAATCTATGGTTTTATAGTATATCACGGCTTTGGCGCTCATGATTCAGTAAGTTACATGATAGGTTTATTCTGGAGATACAAGCATCACTAGGTATTCAGTACAAAATAGTTGTGTACAGTTATAGTATATTGCAATAGTGCATTGATGCCATGTGATGCATGAGAACTCAGCTCGAGTATCACCGCATTTGATAATGGGTCGAAGGAGACCCATAGTTAGAGCACATTGATCGAGACCCCAACATTATTAGACCATCTTGGAGTCGATGCGCGAAACGACGGCCACTCCAATTCACTATTCCCGCTACTTGATATCTGCGCGCTCTTCGCACGTCCCTTGCTCTTGCTCTAATGCTTTCTTACCTTAGCTTTCTTGCTTCCCTTTTTTACATATCCGTTGCTAACAACTTGCGAGGCCGCTTGGAATATACAGGTGACCTCAATGCCTCTGCCCTTGGTGGCTCCTTGGTCTCTACCGCTTGGTACGCTGGTTGGCATGTCACCGACCTGCCACTATCAGCAGTTAGCTGGTACAAATACACGGTGATGAATTATGCATTCGCGTGAGCAAACGTTCAAGGCTTTTCTAATCAACCACACTTAAAACTACCTAGCTTGACCACCCCAGATCCCACCGTAATCTCTGTTGTAGATTCTGATCAAGTGTTCCTACCCCAGTTTGTGAGCGCTGCTCAAAACCATGTGAGTTCGACGGCATCATGTTTTATTCTATAGGTTAATATGGTTTTAGAATGTCAAAGCTAGCTTGTCGATCGGTGGATGGACGGGCTCCAGATGGTTCTCCGGCAATGTTGGCTCTGCTCAAAATCGCACCGCGTTTGTGAAATCCGTAGCAGGGTTGGTTGAGAAATACAAGTTAGATGGCATCGACTTCGAGTATGCGCCTATTTCATTCGCATTTTTTTAATTAACAAAATATAGCTGGGAGTACCCTGGGACCCAGGGGATTGGATGCAATCTTATAAGCCCGAACGACACGGCAAATTTTCTTTCCTTCCTACAGGAGCTTCGTCAAGACCTCGGTTCTGGCATCATTCTTTCCGCGGCAACCGATGTAAAACCATTCCCTGGTCCATCAGGTGCTCCCTTTGCCGACATTGCCCAGTTTGGGGAGGTCCTAGATTATATCGTCATTATGAACTATGATATCAAGTCCACTCCATCGACAGGTGCAGGACCCAATTCTCCGCTAGAAGACAGTTGTGCACCCTCAGACGCTCGGTATGGCTCTGCTCAGTCAGCTTTGGAAGCATGGACGAAAGCAGGTATGCCTCGAAATCGCATTGTGCTCGGATCACCGATGTATGGCCGTTCATATCGCGTTTCCCCGAGCGCCGCTTTCTCCGACGGTTCCAAATCAACCCTTGCGTCCTTCCCTTTCTACGATATCAACAACGAGCCGACGGGAGATCGATGGAATGGCGATGGTGGTTTGGATGTCTGTGGCTCATATGCTCCTCCTGGAGGCACCTATGCTTTTCGGAGCCTTGTAGAAGATGGCTTCTTAAATCCAGATGGCTCAGTGGCTAATGGAATCTCCTATCGCTACGACGCGTGCAGTGAGACGGTGAGTACCATCTTTTGATATTAACTAATCTTGTTCAAAAAATCTGCAGCCTTATGTCTACAACTCGTCATCAGAGATCCTCATCACTTACGACAATGCGCGATCATTTGCCGCCAAGGGCGATTTTGTCAAGGCAAATAATCTTGGAGGATTTGCCGTGTGGGAGGCTGCTGGTGATTATAAAAATATCTTGATAGACGCAATAAGTGAGTGTAGTTCTCCAAAATTTTGCACATTCATTGATGTGGGACTAGTAAATGGGACGGCCAACGGTGCACAACGAACTCAGCCCACTGGGGCAGCAAGTTTGTCTTCAGCTTCCCCGCCTCTCCTACAATCCATACTCATGAAACACTGCGTGCTATTTCTCGGACTGTGGTCATTTACTACTATGAAATTAATCTCTCTATTATGATCTCAGAATTGTCGTGCTGGCACACCCGTGGAATGCATGACTGGCGCATGTCATAAAGTAACTCCCGAGCCTATTCGTGCACATATTCAAGGACATTAGGACAGTGAACACTAAATTTAACGCAATCATAAAATCCTTCAAATAATATACTTACATTATGCCGGCATCCAACCCCTTTAAAATAAGTAATTGCGCTTGCCTCCACTCAGTCATACATTACCTGCTTGAAGTGATTTCACTAGCTGTGAACCTCGTGTTGATATTTTAATGCAAATCTATTCCCTTTACAAATCCTGCATTCTAGAGCTTGGGTGAGTTATACTGAAAATACGCAATTACGGCGCTAGGTGTTCATACTTGAGTCTACTCGATGACCTTGCAATCATCAAGTCAATCATCGAGTACTAGTAGACTGCAAGATTTTCTATGTCCTAAAATGGGATGTGCTCCGATTCTTTCAACCTTCCTGATCTAGGACTCCCTTTGTTCTATACTCAGTGGCCTTTGAGGAGCAGCGTGATTGACCCCTGGAATTCTCTGTCTATTTGAAGTGTATACTCGTATGCATCTTGCCTCGCCCCTTCTTTTAATTCAAGTCGATATAAAAATGGAGATACCAAATATTCGCCATCATCGTCCTCGAACCCCTCACGACCGCAGTACGCTCAATTTGCTTGAAATTCTTAACCATCTCTAAACACGCATGATTCAATTTTCAGGCAGATGAGTTCCGATTCACCGGCACAGCACAGTGCCCGGAAAGCACCTGCGCTGCGACCGCCAAGTCCTGTTCCATCTCCCGCACAGGCGATTGCTGCAGCCTGGAAACGCGAATCGGTGGCTAGCCAGGAAAAATGGAGAATAATCGACGCCAGCGTCCAGATACGATACGCTGCGCCAACGCAACGCGATCGAAAAGCGAAGATGTAATCCTTTGTCAACGAACGTATGAGCAACTAAACATCTCCTCGAGGTTGTCCAAGTGAGAGTGTGAAACTGGTTATTACCCAGACTTGTGTAATCCTGTTGACGCTTCTTTGGCAGGGGAAGACATACGAGATGGATAGTGAAGCCTCCAGGCAGCCCCTGGTGGTCTATTTATTAGCAAAATTTGTTGTATGACATAGAAAACGGACGCCCGCACATGTAATCACAGGATTCATATCTGCTCCACCTCGAGGTGACCTTCACTTTCATCCTCTTCATCTTCATCATCTTCCTCTTCCTCCTCTTCCAAGGCAGCCTCTGCTTCGGCCTGTGCTTGTGCCGCAGATGCAGCACTTGCAATGGCCTCTTCGAGCATTTTCGTTTGCTCGTCCGAAAGACCATACATGGATAGTGATGGGATCGGGGCCGCAGACCCCTCGTTAGGGCAAACTGTTGTATCGGTGTGATTAGTTACTGGTGTCTCGATCGTCTTGTGTTCGAAAGCTTCTTTGTTTAGTTCGACCCCAGTGACCAATGGTTTTATTGTTTGAGCTGGTAGGCCTTGAAGTTGTACGCGGGCAATAACGCTGGCTAGAGTAGCCTGCCCAGCCGCAGGATCTATTGGTGGGGGTACAGCCTGTCCCACAGGGGTCCCTAAGGCACCGCCGACATGGGCCTGCAGGAGGCCATGTAAGCTAAGAACCGTTGATTGGATCGCGCTGATGACGTTGGGCGGCACTTCCCCTTCCTCGACGCGAGAAGGGTCATGATACCCAGCTGGCGGGCGCGACGTTGCTGCATCGGCCTGGGTGGTAGCGATGCTACTCCACAGCTTCGCTCTCCGCTCCTCCCTCATCGATTCCTCTCCCTCCTCGTCGTTCAGTTCAACTTCGACGACCTCGGCGGCTATGCACGCTTCACTTCTAGGTCCCCTAGTTTTAGTGCCCGTTTTATGTCTTTTGATAGCGTCCCGTCGAGAGAACACTTTGAGACACCCGCTGCACTTCCATGCTTTCCTGTCGTGCAGCTTGATATGTCGTTTAAGATCGTGATTTCGAGCAAAAGAGGCAGGACAACGATTGCAACGGTAAGTTCGGTGAATCGCATGGACGCGTTGATGGGCGCGGAGACTATATAAACGGGAAAATGTCTTCTTGCATCCAGCAACGAGACAGGGATATACAGCTGTCCCGATGTCTGTTGAAGATGCAGGCTGGGGAGGGTGCCAGGGATATGAAGGGTTTGGTGGCAAGTGATGAGGTCGAAGGTGTGAGTCTGGAGTTTGCCCAATCTGAATCCCGCTAAGGACGCCGATAACTTGAATAAGTCCACCAATTTCCTGGAGGGGATGCATATCAGGGCCGCCCCTGGTGGATGATGTCACAGCGAAGAGAAATACTTGGTGCAGATGTAGTCTTATGGAAGAGACAAGCGCAGGATCGAGGGGCTGGGTAAGGGGGAAACTCAAGGACTGAGTAATGACTCGCACCGCTTCGTTCACCTGAGTCTGCAAGTCAGATTCCGGGACGTAACAGCGTTTGAAGGCACGGTTCTCGAGAGGATTAAGACCTTCGTCTTCTTCTTCTCGTTTCCGTTTGCCCTTATCAAGCTGAATGGAAGAGGCATTGGAGTGGCGCAAGTTACTAAAGATATCGGACCTGGCTAGGGAAACTAGAACAGGGCTCAAGGACCCTGCAACGACCTTGGAAATTTGCCCTGATGCAACATGTCGCCTGAGGGTATCCAAAACATTCTCCCCGTTGGAATTAGGTATAATAGCAGATGCGAGGGCAAAACGAGCGGAAGGGTCGTTCTCGACAACAGCAAGGATGGCTTTCATTGTAATGATAGCGGCCTCACCCTTTCTAGAAGAGGGGAGTGTGTTGGAGGAGACCGATAGTGTCGCCGAAGACACACCAGTCGCCTTGCTGATGTCCGCCCACAATTCCTCTCCCAGGCGTCGCGCAATCTCCTCAGCCTCTGCGTCAATGTCTTCATCGTCGCCTTCATCATCATAGTCCTCTTCTTCCCATTCCTCCTCCTCCTCCTCCTCCTCCGCGTTGGGTGGGAAAGACTCAAGCTGGGGTTGGGCCATACGTCAACAGATACAAATTTTGTTCCAGTTAGCCCATCACTAAAATTATCTTATCTCCCCCATTTGTACAACTTTGGTTATTCATTTTTACAACGATGTCCCGATCCTTCGTCCAACTCAGGAGCCGAATTCATCCTTTCTGTTCACCATACACCGAGGCTGATGTCAAAAACGTTGAAAGATCTCACAGCTGGGACGGCCGGAGGAGTTGCCCAAGTTTGTTCTCGTCCTCCATATGTAATGACTAATGTGATTGAATCCACCATAGGTTCTCGTAGGGCAGCCTTTCGATATCGTCAAAGTGGTGTGTTATATACTATCTGAGGCTAATAATATGCGGTCGAGCTTTACAATCATCTCAGCGCATGCAAACTGCTCCCAAGGGCACGTATAAAGGCATGGTGGACTGTGCCGGAGGTATCTTGAAGAACGAAGGTCCACTTGCGTTCTACAAGGTAAAAAGAAATAGACCCATAACTTGGATAAATGTAAATCCACTGACACATATTCAGGGTACTCTAACACCATTACTCGGAATTGGCGTCTGTGTTTCCATCCAGTTCGGCGCCCTTGAATGGACGAAACGGTTCTTTGCCAACCAGAATAGAATAAACGGGAAAGGAGGCGCTAATGGAAGCATTCTCACCGGAGGTCAACTATTCACGGCTGGTGTCTTCGCGGGTCTTGCTAACGGTGTTGTTTCCGGGCCCGTGGAACATATCCGCATCCGTTAGTGTGCTCTTCATCGAGGTGTCATTATAACTGACACCTTAACCCAGGTTTGCAAACACAGTCGAACAAGAATCCCACATACGCTGGTCCTTGGGATGCTATCAGGAAAATTTACGGTGGATACGGAATTGCTGGCATCTACAAGGGTCAAGCTGTCACTCTTCTTCGTGAAGCAAGTGGTTATGGCGTCTATTTCCTGACTTATGAAAAGATCGTACAGTGGCAAATGGCGAAGAAGGGAATTCGAAGGGACGAGATAAGTCCGCTTAACGCTGTGATATATGGAGCCACGGCAGGTTACGCGGTGAGTAAATTTTTACATATACGTGATTTTCTTTCTCACAACTCCACAGCTCTGGGCAGTCATATACCCTATAGACATGATCAAATCGAGGATGCAGACGGATGGTTTCTCGGCATCAAGTGGACAAAAGTATACCTCAACCTTGGACTGTGTTCGCAAAGTTTGGCGTACTGAGGGCATTGGTGCCTTCACAAGAGGGCTCGGACCGACTCTAATTAGGTATGTGACACTGTCTCGGTGATGTCAGGTTACTCAAATCTCTCCCAGGTCGCCATTTGCGAATGGCGCAACGTTCCTTGGATTCGAAATGGCGAACCGCCTCCTAAACTCGTGAGGATTTAGATTTTTTGTAAGATAGTGGAAATCCTGGAACTAGAAGATTCAGACACGAGTAAACTGGGAAACGTGTTCTGATAAATACACGATAGGATTATATGCTTTTCATATAATTTAAACTAGCGCGTAATGGTGGAATCTAGTTATCGAATACTACAATTCATAAAATTACTATAGGTGGGCTAGAATCGCAATATTCCCAAAGTACACCCTCGCCATCCAGAAAGTCGACGCCATTTTTAGAAAAATTCTCCGCCCACCAAATAAAGACATCCTTGATCACCCCGTCAGCTTCGGCTTCAACCAAATAGCCAATCGTCCTGACAACCTCCAAGTTTGGGTATCGCTCCGGAGTGAATGCCATGAGATGGTCCTTTGTACAACTGGGCTTACTGTGTAGCAGGGCCTCGGAGCGAACGCCACGGAGGCCAATACGGCGAAGGGGGTGTCTAATATTGCTACTGAGTGGCGGGGACGACGCGGCAAAGGTTAGGGTCCTGAGGTTGGGACATCGGTCGTTCTGGAGAAAGATGTCAGGGTTGACATGAACTAGAGTTCGCCGCGATTCTGAGTTATTTGTTTCCGAGTATGCTGCTGAAGAATGAAGGTCTACGCTATGGAGTGACGTGCCATGAACCTTGAGGAAATCAATGAGATAATGGATGTCGGTGACTTCTGAATAAGTCTTAAGTGTGATGTTCTGTAAGGAGGGGAGTCTCAAGGCTGATGCAGTTTCCAGACTACCCTGGGAGTTTGAAAGGACAAGGTCTCGAACATAGGGAAGGGTAATCGTAGAGGATTTAGGGACTGCTTGTCTCCAGCCATATAGATCCAAAACACGTAGGGATGAAAAACATCCAAAGAATTCAGGTGATGCGCAGGTGCTATTCTTGTCGCTGATGGAGGGGCCATTCCAGCGCAGGCCCTGGAGAGAGGGTCCGTATAGTTTCGAAATAGCTGCCAGAAAATCGAGAGGTAAATGGTAATTCCATGATCCGCTGAGCATCTGAAGATTTGGACAAGCTTGAAATATGCGAAAGACCGTTTGTAGAAAGAGTATGTCGTTTGTACCTCGAGCATGGGTATGGATGGCGATATGACGGGTCCAGTGTCCATGACTGTGGGTGCTACTAGTTCCATCCTGAGAGCTACGCTGAAGAGCTTCCAATAGCACAACTGCACGCGCGGGACTGGGAATCACAATATAGTTATATAGGATCTGAAGGGCAATGCGCCACCAAGAACGACAAACAAGGACAAGGGCCACCTTGGTACGCATCGAAAGTGAAGGTGTGTTGAAAGCCATTGCATTATATGATACGCGCCTTGAAATAAAAGGATCAAGAGGGCGAATGGTGGCATGCTGATGGACGTGTGTTGCAAAGTGGAAGATCTCGAGCCATATTTCCTGGGGCAAATTAGGGAGTCTCAACTGTCGCGTTCGAGGGGCCAGTTTATCGTCTGATAGTGGACTGCGACAATTAACGATCGTACAAGGAAATAAAATGATATCTCTTTACCAACTGAATGGATTGCAGTATTTTTCGATAAGGACGACGGCTGTTTGCATGTTGGTGTTACTTTCAAGTTAGAGTCCATGGCCACAGCGTGTATTCGCTAATTGAGGTCACAAACAGCCGCAAATACTCCTCCTGCCACCAACGCTATGGGGATTCTGTCGCTCACAGTCCTACTGTCCGCGCTGCAGTTTTCTCAAGCTATAAATGTTTACCTGAATCCACCACCTCCTTTCCTGACCCCGACTTCCTCCCCGCAACAAGCAAGCAATACCCTCTCTCGCCATCTCGGTCTCGAGGCGTACGAACCTCTTCGTGATGCCTCTAACGCCCAGTATAATGAAGAAACTTTTGTCGGAAGAGGATCTATCAATGTTCTCCTTCTCACAATGGAAGAGCAAGATGCAAAAGGTTGGTAGCTGCACATACCGACTACAAAGATGCACTAATCTGGACGCAGTGGTTCTTTCATCTTCAATTCAACCTTCGTTCAAGTTATCCACATCGCCTGAGACTCCTGTGGAATCCCTCTCGTCTGTTTTGTCGACATATTTGCATCGTGCACCGCACAGTTTTGCTTCGATTTACCAAGATGGGCTGTCTCATCAACTTGAGGATTTAGAATCTGTCACGACCTTCTTCAAATCAGCAGAAACACCCGCATTTGCTGCGCTCGAGGTTGCCAAGCTTGCGGACCTGCGTCGAAGTTTCGGTCCCTCCAGCTACGAATATGCGGTGGCTGCCGATGAAATACGCCATTTTCTCGAACAGACCTATGAGAATGCTGACACGTTACACATCGCGCTTCTTACATTCGCTCCTTCATCTCCTACACTTGAAAAACGCCGGCCGCAGGCCTCCCAGTCCCCGCTTCCCCCTAATCACCCGCCACCACAGGAGCCAATCGGTTCTATTTCGACCTGTTTCACCACCCTGGACACCTGCACAAATTCAACAAACTCATGCTCAGGGCGCGGACAATGTCTTGAAGCAACCAAATCAGGCCGAACTTGTTTCGTCTGCGCTTGCGGCGTTACGAAAACAGGAGAGGGATCCAAACTGAAGACCGATATATGGGTCGGACAAAGTTGCGAGAGAAAGGACATCAGCGCGTGAGTTTATGATACGGCATTTAATCTCATGATACTCACGCTCAGGATTTGCAGTCCGTTTGTCCTGTTGACTGGCACCGTTATCATCCTGATACTCCTGACTTTCGGCTCGATCTCCTTACTTTCCAGTATAGGCGGCAACGCGCTGCCGAGTACTTTATTAGCCACAGCTATTCATGTAAAGAAGGATTGAACCCTTTCATAAGATGGGCGTTTTAATGATTATTCAATTCTTTCTTCGAGAAATCTATTCAAGGCTAGCTCACACTGATTTTGGTTGGAGTCCGATATCAGACCTCAAAACTTCAAGCTAAATGTTCAGATCACGCTTAAAACTGGAGTCTCTTAAATATTCAGCCTTGTTCACTGTTGTGTAGGGCCTAGGCTCGTCTTTTGAGTTCGCCTAAAGCTAATCTATTGTTGACAGATGTGACATACTCTATTGAGTTTCGTTTTAATACATTCACCGCACACAACATGTGTCCAGATTGTACGTGTATATTAGTCTCGCCTGGCGCGTTACCTACCCCCTATAGGAGCATATAATCCAGCCCAGTCTGTGTCATCGGCCCGATGTTGAAAAAAAAAATCCATCCAGATTTCGTAGGTAAATTTTCCCATTCACTTACCCAGCACTACCAATAACAACAGATTAGGTGGTTATGAGTAGACACGAAATAGATTACAAACTACAATAGCCTCGATGACGGGAATAATTTAAGGGTCTTCTCATCAATAGGGTGTCGACGTGGTGGTGCCATGTTCTGAAGATATTCCAGTGGCGCCAGACTATCTGGTGGGAACCCGTCGTCTGACGAAATGGATCCTGACTGGCTCGGGGTTCGGTAACGGGAACGCAGGGGTAATTCCGCCTGTCTCGCCGGATTAATATTGGTGTCCGACTGCGTGCGTGGTGATGTCGCTCTTGGAGTGTATGCGATGTATTCGAGTTGAGGGAACTCGGGATTGTCCGCCTCAGTGTTGAAGATATGATCTGGTCTGCCCTTGGCAGACCGAGCGCTCTTATACCTCCCATTTGGAACATTTAGGTTCGCAAGGTGAGGGAAATCGTCGATAGAGCGAAGGCGACTGATGGAGTCCTCCGTGAAATATGCGACTATAGGTCGATAATTATGTTCATTAGTAGCTAGATGGACAAGATAAGTAACGCACTGAGATGCCATTTACGTTGGCCGGCTGGGGTTTCCACGTATACCGTATATGTCTGTTTGACAAGGACTGAACGGTTGTGGCTAGTGGATGTCCTGTGAAGCACAAAATTAAAACCAATTGTTGAGTGAGGTTGGGTGGATTTACGACGCACGAAGCATTGGCATTGAATGCGTTGCCTGAATAAAGATGCTGCGAGTGCACATCTTTCTTTTCGTGGTAAAATAAAAAACCCTATGATAAACCTATAAGCAAATTGTGATATAGTGCCAATATCTTGATGCAGACCTCTCGGACCCTCGAAGGTCCCCATCGGATGCCTGTAAAGAAATTATTAGTACGGTACCAACGATAGTTGCAGTCCAGAGGCACTGACCATCGGTCCATCGTTCAATACCGACCTGTAACATCTTTTTTTCAGTCTGAAGATACTATCTTCGGAGCACTAGTAGAAGCCATAATTACCCCAGTGAGCTCTGCATGAGGGCCTCTTTCTTCCCAGACATAGACAGAGCCAGGAGATATCAACCCCCTCTCTTCATTGTCTAGTCGTCGAGTGACCATAGGAAGGATGTTAAGAAGTACTGCATGGAAGATTACTCGGGCATCGGCTGGTGACCTGATACGAATGCCAGTGCATGTTGCGCGTTGCATGAGAGTAAAATGTTGAGCGAAAATTAGGGACACCCAGGCTGGGGGAAAGTGAAAGACCTTTTATCTAGGAGACAGCTGGATAGAATACTGATGGGGGGTGTCCACTTACGGCACATGTCATCGGATTATGTCTGGTTTGCGAATAGAGTTTTAGGAACTAGATCCTCTTTGAGTATGGAATCGTCGAAGGGTTGGTAAATGATGTGAAACCGTGCCTGGTAGCTGACAAGTAAACATAGGCGATTCAACGGGTGAAGCTCAAGGACCACCTGTAAAATAAGGACTAGAGGCGTCGCAAAACATTTACGTCAATTCAAGCACAGCGTTCGATGGGCCCTGTATGATTCTATACAATGTGGTGCATTAGTTGAAAGTACCTTGGTACCAAACTTGAGGCTCTGAGGTTCCTTGTCAGACAAAGTAATAACCGCCGAGTAGACTATGCTACACTCACTAAACTATTGAAGGATGGATTCCCCTGCCTAGAACATTAACCGAAGGATCCCAAAGAGTCAGGGGTATATTTTTCATTAAACTCACTGGTAAATGACGTCCCTTCCAGGAAATTGCGCTGGTACAGACTGACACTAACGGGTATATCACACACATATCGCTGCAACTGAGCCACGCGGGCGCTCAGACCAAGCAGATAAATACTTATGTATCAACTGCATGGCCGTGGTCCACAAGTTGCTGAGCGTCGGCAAGTTCCTACCTGAACAGCACTGTTCCTGTTCCTTAAGTTGAAATCCACGATCAATTCCTAAGAACTTGTTAGGAATTCCAAGGGTCATGCTAGGATCATATCTAGATTCTAGACACTCACTCATGACAGATGTATGTATACAAGGGATGCAAATATGAATAGATACTTGCAAACGCATTTCTCCGGGTGGCGCGGATAGTGTCAAATTGGATTAGGTTCTGTCGAATAAGATAATGACTACTCAACAGTTCAAGTTGTCCCTTGAAACCGGGAAGCTCGAAGACATACGAGAGCCCAATTTGGACTACAAGGGAGAGAAAGGGCCATGGACTATGGTTAGCGGTAACAACACTGGACAACATATTTCCGAGTATCCAACTCTGGAGTGGTCTTATAAAGTAGAAAAAGGCGAAAATACTGTCACGAAACCATTCCACAGCAGCAGCAGGTTGAGATTACTTTTCGAGGATTTCAGTATGATAACAGTAGGAAAATATCGTAGATGTCGTTAGGGTTCCTCCGTAAGTAAGTGTTTGATGTTCAAGTCGTGGCGCAGTATGTGGTGCGTGGAATGTTAGTTGGGGGAAGGAGGAAGGAGACGTGGAACGTAATGTTTGTCCTAGTGCTTATGTTTCTTCCTCTTCACGCCATCAATGACCGCGCCGGAGTTCGCAACTAACTTGCGCAACTCCCCACTGGCATCCAGAAGACGTATCTCCTCTATGGTACCGACAGGTTTGCCTCCGATAAGGAGAACAGGCAGTTCAGATGAGGAAGTAAGGCGGTAGACTATAGGTTGAAGAACTTCTGCGTCATCACGGATATCCACGTCGATAATTGTGGGCGCCGGGCGAAGGTTCATTCTCGCCAACATAGCCTTGACTTCCCTCGAGGCTGGGGAATATAGCTACGGAATGTTTTAAAAATTTTGAGAAAAAAAAAAGCCTAGTAACCTCTTGCCTTGGAATAGAGGAAAACAGGGTTCCTCAACCAAACGTCAGCGACCATGTGTCTGACCTCCTCCTTTGCACGGGAGCTACGGGTATCGAAATCCAGAACAAGCTGAGGGTCTATCGTCACGGACGGGTCGACCGATGATGGAATAATATTATGGGGAAGGCTTGCCAAGAAACTCGAGATAGCAGCTAATTCCTGAGACGGGTCGAGTTTTATCTGGTCTCCAGATCGGAAGAGTTTTTTATGCTTCCTGGATGTACCAGACAGACGGGAGTTGCGTGCACTCTCCAATGCAACAGCTAGCTGCTCGGACGCCGGAGTGTCTTGGTGAGCGAGAGCATATGACGGAGAAAATGTCGGTCGAATGAGGAGAATGTAGGTGCTTATGAAGAGTAAGACACCAACTACGAGCAAGGCTGAACGGTATCTTGCTTTGCGAGAGTGCAAGGCTACGAGTAGAGAGACGGGTAGTGTCAAGGGCATTGATGACCGTGTGCGGGATGGTTGACTTGGCCGGCTGAAGAGACGGGCCATACAGGGCGTGGCGGGTCAAGGTCTAGGTGTTAAATAGTCTTGCACTATGTACGGGAAGCGGAAGAACGCAGATGGGAAGCCGAGATTCGAGAACAATGAGCGTGGGTGTAATGAAGTAGAGATGCCTAAACCGATTGGTTATATTTAAATTTTCTCACAAATAAGGCGTAAACAAGCCGCCGTTGTCCATTTCGCGACGCTCTTTATTCAACACTTAATGCGGAGAGACCGGTTGATGAGAATCAAACCAGCTTCAGATACTAGGATGGAACTAAGATATCCACCAATACTGTGCAAGCGGTTATTTCTAATAGTATGTGATCCCGTTTGCCAGGATCGTGGTTATAGGTGTATCAAGTCTATATAAAAGTGAGGTCGGCGTCACGTTTGATGCACTAACTTAGTGCCGCCCGCCCCATCCCACCACCCGTGTAGCGCCATGGTTCCAATCCACGACTCTATGTGCGCTGACAATGCTTACCGTGGAATCCTCACTTCCCACAAAACCCAGACCAAGGCTCAAAGCAACCATGTCGATGATAGGTAAATACCATTCCCCGTGTTGGTCAAGCGTGCGCTCGGCCTCATGATCGATACGTTTCCAGCCAATATCCTTGACATCCGACCAGAATTTAGGGTCTGTCTCGTCTAGACAAGAGAGGTCTGTGTAAGTTGATGGCTAGAAGTAATGGGAACTGACCTGAGGTAATGAGCACCTCAGTGACATTTACAGCTAGTTTCTCCAATAACACATCTTGGACTTCCTTCACGCGGTGAGCGTACGCAGAAAGTGGTGCCAAGCAATGAGAAGGGACGTCATAACATTGATGTACAAAATCTCCTCGCCGTGCATGGACAGAGATGAACTGCGTGAGATCAGCACACATCAAAGGTAGGGTGTGAGAGTTGACTCACTTGGGGTAATTCATCCTGCGCGTCAAGAGCTCTCCGAACATATTGTTTGGCCAAGTCCATAACAGAATCAGTAAACTTGAGATATTTTCCAACAAATCGCCACGCAGGAGACCAACGAGTGTTCCATTCGTACGGTCGTGATCCCAAAGAAGCATAGTACATTAGGTCAAAGCATGATAGGCGGTGATCAGGGGCTAGTCTGGCGCCACTGTGAGATGCAGTCATGAACTCATACTCATCAGGCTTGCTAGGGTCGGGGTTCCAAGGGTATATCTTGTCTGCGAGGGGTGTTAGAGCCAAATGACCATTATCGACCAATGCTGAATTGCATTGAGTAGAAGCAGGAACTCGCGTATAGGACACATCAAGACCGAGATGGTCAAGCAGATTTTGAGAAGTAATTGGTTCCTTTTCTCGAGGGGAGCGGGTCGACCAGCATCCGACTTGCTCAAGATCAGAGGGTTTGCTCAAAGATAAGCGTGGGGCTAATATTTTCACCTCCGACCATTCTAGAACAGGTTTGCGAAGGGTATTACGCAATTCTGTAAGGTTGAATATCTCTCCAAACGGAAGGGGTCCCGCTGATCGTGCTAGTAGACTAGGTAAGAGATGGTCAACCGTTGGTTGAAGGGGTACCAACAAATGTGATGGTCGGGTGCAAATGGAGGAACGATCGGTATGCGATCAGAAAGGAGGCCTAGGTAGATCATATTAACCTAGATGGTGAATGTGTCTTGGTTGGCAAGGCTTTCAAATGACATGAAAGTCATGGGGACTCACATAACTGATAAACTGGTTCGCTATATTCAATAAAAATGATGAGAAATGGCTTGAGATGGTTCAAAAAACTCACTGAAGCCTGCATTAGACCAAGAGGTAATATAAAACGCGTGATCAAGTAAATTGTCTGCACCAGTGAAATCAGTATGCGAGGTGCTTTCTTAGGCGCGCCAAAGTCTGACCTTGAAACTGTGGTTTCGGTCTGCCTTTAACATGAAAGGAGGATTCCCAAGGATTAGGTTGTTGGGTGATGTTCGGGGAGGTGGTAAGTAAGGTAGAATCATGTCTTGCTAGGTGAAAGGCGCCATTCGTGTAATACAAAATTGTGCCCGCACTGACGAGTAGAAGGCAGCAGATAATTGATTGACCCAAGCCTAAGTATGATGAGAGTGAATGTTAGAGTTAGGGCAATTTTTGTTTGGCAAAATGTGAACCTAGAACAGTAGGTACATCGAAGAAACTCACCCAAATAGCTCCTACCACGTGAACCTGTGCATATTTTTCCACTCATAATTTAGGGAATAGTCAACTGTACTTGGAGGGAAATAAGGTTGGGATGGAAGAATGAAACATCGACCTACCCACATTGAAGCTGGTGCGGTGTCACACCGGGCAGACAACGAACCCGCAACGGAAAATGACAGCCCGGTGCCCCACTCGGCACCGTTCGGCGTTTGAAGCTTGATTAAGCTTGATTGATTGATTATATACATGAAATTGACGCGATCAGCTAAGGTAGGCGACAGCCATGTCCCGCCAACGTCACGTGATTGAGCGTGACAGGATATATTGGGCAAAAATTCAGAGAGTCGCAGATTGGTATTCAACTATGCACATTATGGAAAATCGGACTCGGTCAGCTTTTATTGAGATGGTATAAGGAGCTTTTGAGATACTCCGATTGCGTTGAATATGTGAGAGTAAAAAGCCTTAACGAATTTGAGTAAACAGACGCGTCCTGACGTGTTGCAAATATCTCT
>JABCKI010005824.1:0-37304 GCA_018282025.1 Sphagnurus paluster
CAAAATTCGGGGAAAAGACTCGGACATGTTTTGAAAGAGTCGATTTTCGGGCCTGTTTGGTACCATACCTCTGAATCATCGGATATTTCCGAACAGCCATCAGGCACTTAGTCATCGGCCCGGCGGGAAATCATTCCCACGCTGTGTACCGTAGACGCCTCTAATTTGCCTTGATTTCGGGGGCTTTGGGTTTTTTTGGTACCATACGTCTGTCGACCAGCTCTCGATTCGGGCAATTTTGGTACCATACATTTTTCAAAAAATCCCCTGGAATTCGGGGAACGGGATCATACCTCGCGGCTAAAAAGTGCCACTTTTCGGGCTTTTCGGGATGAGAGGATACTCCGGGGTCCTTCGCCGGTACGCGCTAACCATACGCACGTGAGGTCTTCAGGGCAGGCTCATGCGCGCCGAGAACCGAATGGTTCGACAAACGCGTCTTGGGTCAGACTGTCAGAACCATGTCTTCTAGTCCAGCTACTTCCCATTCCCCACGACCTGAATTGTCGTCGACCGCAGCGAGTACGGCAGCCTCATCACCGCCGCCAGCCGAGGCGTCTGAGTATGGCGAGTCAGAACCCAACGCAGTGAGTCTCTGATGATCATGTGAGGTATCCTTGAATAACTTCGTGCAGAACCCGTCAGAGAAATCAGAGGATGAGGGTGATGTTGACGAGGTGAGCAATCAAATACATGCATGAATTCTCTTGATGATCTTGCGCAGGAGATGGAAAAGCGATACTCGAGGCTTCAGTACGTACTGGAGAAATCTGCAGTGTACTCGAGTATCTTGAAGCAACGAATGGATGAAGACAAAGCAAATATGGAGGCTGCAGCCAAAGCCAAGAAGGCAGCCAAGGAGAAACGTGTTGCGCCCAAATCCAAACGCAGTAACGCTCGAAGTGGTCGGAAACGCGCACGCGTAGATACCAGTGACGAATCAAGCGAAGAAGAATCGGGGTGTTCGAAGCGTAGGAAGACCAAAGAAGATGGACAAGCCCAGCGCGAAGAAGAATCCCTCGTATTTGAGCAACCTGCTCTCATCACGGGCGCAAAACTAAAGCAATACCAGCTAGAGGGTCTGCAGTGGATGGTCTCACTCGACCAGAATGGTATCTCCGGTATTTTAGGTGTGTCATTTAGAGCCCAGTGTCATTCGACTTATGAACCCGTCATTTCAGCCGATGAAATGGGTCTCGGAAAGGTTATTGTTATTAAGGCTTCATTGTTAATTGATTTCTGATGTGATCCCGTGTTTAGACTCTTCAGACGATCGCATTTAGTGCATACCTGCGCGAGCACCAGAACTTGAGGCCGTTTCTCGTTGTATGTCCACTAAGTGTTATGCATAATTGGTATGATGAATACCAGAAATTCGCTCCCAATGTATGTTTGCAAGAATCTTCTACAACTTGAGCTCAAGAAGTCCACAGATTCCCGTTTGTATATATCATGGTACTCCTGCCGAACGCGCTGAACTCCGCAGGACAGTCATGGTATTGCCATCTCAGCGAAGTCGCAAGGAACCTAAACCCAAGGGCCATCCGCGAAAGGGAAATGCCAAAACAAAAAATCGCCTCCAGAGTAAACGCTCAAAAAAGATGCGGCAGAACGACGACTCCGACGAGCAACAAGACCAGCCAGAGGAGGCGCCTGAAGAGGCGTTCCCCATCGTAATCACAACATACGAAATGATCATCAGGGACCGCCAACATCTCGCGAATTATGACTGGGGATACATTGTGGTAGATGAGGGACATAGACTGAAGAACTTGGACTGCAAGCTTATGAAGGAGATCAAGAAATATACCTCTGCTGGACGGATGATCTTAACTGGCACACCACTACATGTGCGTCGTAACTTCTCATCTTTCTTGCTTGGCGCTCAACTTGTAGCAGAATAACCTTGGAGAGCTTTGGTCTCTGCTCAACTTTATTCTACCTGATATTTTCAACGACGTAGACGCGTTCCAGGAATGGTGCGTCGTTCATCAATCCTGCGCATGCAATTCTTACACCTCTCTTCATCTTCAGGTTCAACTTGCCCACCATGCAGACAAACCTTGGGTCGGAGCGCTCGTCCCAGCTCATCTCTTCGCTGCACGCGATCCTAAAGCCCTTCCTTCTGCGCCGCCTCAAAGTTGACGTCGAAGTAAACCTCCCTCCGAAGAAGGAATACGTCCTCTACGCCCCACTCAGTTTCCAGCAGCGCGAGGCTTATGACAGGGTTTTAGCTGGAACCTTGCGCTCGTACTTGATCGGGAAGAAACCTGAGAGCGATGATGGTAAAGAGCCAGCGAAAGCTGAAGATGGTCCTCGGCGCTTGCGAAGCGCGGGGAACAAGTCGAAGAAAAGCTATGACGTTGACGGAGATGATGACGAGTATTTCGAAATGTTGGAGAATGGAGAAGTCGATAAGCGGGGCGTCAAGGAGGTAGAGGAGCAGCAACAGCCAGGGGAGCTCGAGCGGCTGGGGAGGGAGCACCAATACAAGGCGTCAGGTAGTTGCGATTTTTTTACCAAAGAATCAAGGTCTGACTATCTGTATTTACTAGTCAAGCAAGTGAACAACATGAAGTTGCAGAACGCTGTCATGCAGCTACGGAAAGTGTGCTCGCATCCTTTCTTGTTCGACTGGCCACTCGATCCTGTCACGAATCAGCCAGCGTTGAATGACGACCTTATCAACGCAAGCGGTAAGATGATGGTCCTTGATCGGCTTCTCCGTGAACTCTTCAAGCGGAAACACAAGGTCCTATTGTTCAGCCAGTTTACAACCATGCTTGACATTATCGAGGTACTTCCACTTGCTGCAGTCTGGAAGGCGGGTTAACATCTTGTACGTCATTATCAGGACTGGGCAATAGAGTTCATGAACTGGAGAATCTGTCGCATTGATGGCTCGACATCACCTATGGAACGCCGCGAGCAGATGAACATATTCCAGAATGGCGGAGACGCTGCCGATGCACCGCACCTGTTCCTCTTGAGCACTCGGGCTGGAGGACTGGGTATCAATCTTACCGCAGCGGATACCGTCATTTTCTACGATCAGGATTGGGTAAAAAGTTTTGACTTTTGGTTCTTTTTACCTGTAACACTGATGGACCTCTTACACCTAATAGAATCCACAGATGGACGCGCAGGCCCAGGATCGGGCGCATCGTATTGGACAGACTAAGCCAGTGTTGATATTCCGCCTTGTCAGTGCGCATACTATCGAGACGAAGATAATGCAGCGTGCGACTGAGAAGAAGAAACTTGAAGCGCTTGTCATTGCCAAGGGTAAGTGCACATCCCAGGTTGAAGTCGGTATACCCACACTTACACCATCCAGGTAAATTCAAGAAACCCGCGGCGGCGGCAGGGCGAAGCAAGCCGGAAACTATGGCCGAAATGGCTGCATCCTTGCTTCGGCTTGAGGGCAAAAAGATCGATGTCGTACCCAACACTGCGGAGGGTAAAGCTGGTGTGCTTCCCGATAAGGACTTGGAAATGCTGCTGGACCGGAGACCGGAGGTGTTCGCTGATAGAGGGCAAGGTTGGACATCTGCAAGTAAAGCGGGAGGTGATGGCGATAATGGGCGTACTGACACGAAGAAGACGGCGTTTGCGGTGTATGAAGCACCTGTTGATGTAGGAAATGATGCCCTGGCGAAGATGATGGGCGAGGATATAGAGTAGAGTAAACAACATAATCATGCCTTCCTACCGTAAGGTTATTTAAAAAGGTTAAATAGGTTTCTATGGACAGAGATCTGTTGGAGAGCCTCTGTGGTCCTCACGCCACTGGAAATACCGTTCTTGTGACGACAAAATGGGGAAATATCAAAAAAGACTTAGGATTGCGCCACGAAGCCCGACTAAAAGACAGCTGGAAGGAATTATGTGAAAAAGGATCTACGATTGCTCGCTTGGATCCCCTAGAACAAACTGCCCTCGACATTGTCAAATTAGTTCTCAGGAGTAGTTCAGCTGACCAGGTTCAGGAAGGGGGAGATGACTTAGATGTGTACCAAAGGATAAAAAAGAACAAGCTGAAGATCGAGGCTAATCAGAACGGACTCGAGCCGGTCAAGTTACCTTGGTCTGCCAAGATCAAGCGATGGTTTGAATTGGTGCGTTTCTAACCTCAAAACCACACTTTGAAAGATTCTTAGACATAGTAGCAGCGGCTACCCTGACGCTCTCTATTGGAATGGCAATAGGTGCTCCTCCGTTATGGAGGGGAGAGAAAAAAGTCGATCATACATCAATAAAAGCTATATTCAACACTCAACGGGAATTTAGATTTACCCCAACACACCATGTTATTACACAAAGTGCTGAGGATTTCAGGAGTGGTGTTACCCAGATGGCTACCCCGCCAAAATTACCCATAAGTACGTACTCGTTTATAATATGCACTAAATATCAAAAAAAAAATTCATGTTCATTTACGGACGTAGCAAGTACCCTTCCAATTTTGCATGGTGCCCATGTCCGCTCCCAGGTAACATGTACGGTTAACCTCGAAGGCAACTCCGTTTTTACGCGCGCAGTCATTTCCTGTAATACTGGGTATGGCCTTGTAGCTCTTGGTATTACATTCACTGAATATACTAGTGTTAGCAGTACCACCGACAGTAAACGACTGTTAACGCACTTCGTTGGAAGATTTTGAACCTCTAGGCTGAGTGATGGCTTCCCAGTTCCACGTCTCTCTATCCCATGCGATATAATATTAGTCGAGAAAGAACGACGATGTGGGAGTGCGAGGATGGTGGGGGCGGTGATCGAGACAGTCATGGTGATAAGAGATGAGATGCGCATTTTTGAGGAAGACCAGCTTTTGTGGAACCTCTGGGACTCTCTTCTCACTTATATTGCTAAAAAAGATCGTCCCTTTTATCATCAAGTTTCAGTCTTGACTATCAAAATCACAAACGACATCATAATTCACAAATCAAGATCAGGCTATTCCATATGATGAACAAACATTTTCTGACGCTTTCTGATGAGCTACCGGATACCATGCTGTGCTTTCTTTTTGTCTATAGAGGAGCAAGATAATGCTTTTGAATTCCGCACCACCCTAATTATAATTTGCTCGCGGCCAAGTGTTAGCGCCACACCGTAGCATATGATGACCAAGTAACCGTCAAACATGCCCATAACTCGACGAGTACCTAAACTTATGGCCACATTAACTTTAGGACATCATTTAACCGCTTGGGATCAAATTTTCCTCTCTGTATCTACTGCGCTTTCTTTTACTCTATAACAGTCAAGTATATAATCACCATTAGATCCAATCCCATGAAGGCTATTCAAGATCTTTGCTAGTATATCGGTTAGTACACGCGCCTGTCATGGCTTAACCGTGCGCGCGAAAGCTGGGTTCGACTCCCAGGCAGAGAGATATTTTGTCAGCCTTGATCCAAGTCTTAATCTTATCTTCAATCTTATCAAGCCTTCCACGATTTCGTCCATTCCCACTGCATCCCTTTTTGCATGAGCAACATTCTATAATATTGTGAAGAATAAGGTTACGATAATATGGTACTACTATGCTAAGAGTTCAATATGCAGAGACGATCACCAAAAGAGTCCAAAAGAGTGTCATGAAAGATCGTTGAACGTTTCAACCCTATGCAGCCCTCTTACCAAAACCAGTGGGGCTAAGGCACCGCACTCCCTCCTCGCCAAGATCACTAGTGCCCCAGCCACGCTGCACAATATCCTCCACCTTCTGCATCACCGCTCTCCCCTCCGCATCTCGTGTATATGACGCCCTAGACTCGGCCGACACGCTCTTCGCAGCGATTGGGGGACGCTTGGCAGGCGACTTCACCAACTTCCCGCGGTACATATCAGGCCGGGGCGAGTTAACACCACCTTGGTTCACAGGGAAAGGCAATGTCGGCATGCTGGGCGAACGTAGCTTGCGTCCTCGGTTTTTCTCGCGAGCCTTCACTGGCGTAGGCGCCGGCGTGTTTGTCGCTACCAGCATCCTCCCCGGTGTCGGCGTGAAGCATAGTTCCTTCTCGAGCAGGGGACTAGTGATCTGTGGCGGGCTTTGTGGAAGTAGCTCACGATGGCTCCGCGAAACGACCGGCCCCGCACCGGGTGTTGTTGGCTTTGTGGGGCTGGAGCTGCGGCTGCGGCTTGAGTGACGGGTGGGGAGCGGTGTGTACCGGTCGACGTCCTTGGCACCCCACCAGCACATCCCAAACGAGTTCGCGGCGTGTGCTTCCTCTGGTGGTGCCGGCGTCGGCTCTCGGGAGGGCCCAGGCGACTCATCTACGATGCGGAACCCTACACCTGGCTGCCACTGCGTCTTGTCCACCCCACTACCGCGGCTGCTATTGGTGCTGTCCGTGCCCGTGCGCTCTGGGATCGGGAGGCTGACTTCGCTAACCAGTACATCCGAGTCGGTACGCGCATGTCTTGATACCTTTCGCTCCACTGCCTTGGCTTTGGATGGAGTACCGGTGTTGCGCAGGAGGGTCCCAGACACAGGTCGGAGAGCGTCAATCCGCGTCCCTTCCTTGTGCACCTCCTCCAAAATACCGCGCTTGATACTCTTGTGCCGGAGACTCTCCCAGGGAATGTCGTCATCGTCTGTGTATTGAAGGTATGTGGCGTCCGAATATGTGGTCACTGTTGAACGCGCCGACTTGGTGCGCGTCGATCTAGACTTAGAAGGTGATGGCGGCGGGGGCGGCTCCAAGAACGTGTCCCCTTCCTCTTGATACCTCGCTTCCATTGCCTTCTCCCTAAGATCGGGCCACGAAAACACCGCCTCGTGCATCTTGTCGCGCAAGAGCGCACCCTCATTTTCCACATCACAGTCTCTGTCTCTGGGCCGCGCGGGAATATATTGTGGACCCCCAATAAGTTCATCGTCTGAGCGGACCTTGGGTCGCCGAGTCACGCAGCCATATGCGAACCATGCGGTGATGCTCCCCCAAAGAATGCCCAGGATCACGAAAACGGGCGCGAGGTAAATTAGTCTGAATTTTTGCTCTTCGGGTCGGGGACTCTTCTTGGGCTGGACGATGGGTGTGGGCACCTCCGTCGGATCGAGGGGAGGTAGTGCAGTGATGGTGATTATACCTGTTGATGGGGTTGTGTTGGTCGTACTATTGGAGCTGGTCGTGACAACTGTGCTGGTAGGAGGAGGCTGTACAGGTGGTTGGGAGGTTGGCGCGACCGAGATGACGAGAAGCGGCGTGCTTGTCGTGGGTGGAGGGCGAGATGCGGGCCCACCATCTGGAGGGTACGGCCACCAATTGATGCTTGTAGTTTGCAATAAATCCACAATAGGATTGCCCACGTCCCGATAATTAATGTCCCACTTATGACGCGTCCTAAACTCCACGGTAGATTCATCCGTATCCCTGGCCCATATCGCAGCAGCTGACTCTGCCATACAAGAACCTACAACACCACCCAAGAAAAATAAACAACCGCCGCGCATCGTCTTCTATTGCAGCTTCTGCTCAGGGGGGACTACTATGAAACCGATTCGGCTCTCAACACACAGGGCACTGAGGTCGTGTACAGGCGCGTCGAACGAGAGCCCAGCCGCAATGAACGTCGATCGGCGGATAAGGTGCGATGATGGGGAGTATGAGGGTCCAGATACGCCTGATCTTCGCGTTTTGCGCCAAAATGTAGTGGGGCGGACTAAGTAGCACGTAAGAAAAAGTCATTAGGTAGCGGTCTACTTCAAAACTCACGTAACGGCGGGGGCGGACGTATCAGTTCACCTCCTCGTGTGCTCGGATTCGATGGAATTTCCGAGAGGCTCTTCCTTGGTGCTGGCTGCGCAAATTCGATGGGCGTGAGTTCCACGGGTTTTTCTGCACTAGGTTTATCCTCCTCCTCCTCCTCCTCCTTGCGGGACTTCCTCTCTGGTGGTGCGCTCTGTGACCGTGTAGGGCGATGCCGTGGCCGTGGCCTAGACTTCCACGTATTAAGTGGTGGGGAAAGCAATGACGAGTCAAGCCTAGAAGACCGCGGAATATAGGCAGGTGAAGTGGGGTCAAGTGTTGGATCGTCAGCCTCTTCCTCTGGCTCTTTCTCTGTTTCAAGTGTGACCATTATTGGGCGGCTGACCGGGCCAGACGTTCGCCTGCCAAACGTAAAGGTTGGCTTTACAGAGGGGTGTAGAGGCACCGGGGATATGAGAACGGTGAGGTCGGTCATGATAGTAGTAAGGAAAGTCAGTGACGACCTTTGTATACACTCTGGGATTTTGTATTGTTTTCATATTGATCCTTGATTGATCCCGACTGACTGACTCTGACTATCACTTTCATACTTTTAACAGTGAAAGCCCTGTTCACTCGTCTGGAGAAACTGATTGAAATAATTTTTCTCTTCAACTTTCATAGCACCCCGTATAATGATTTTACTAGGGGATGGATTCCAGTGGTGACAAGATCTATTTATAGATTTTCTGTACCTAGGATAAAAACAACAAGTAGCCAAGTCAATTTCTACTCAAGTAATCTTCTGACGCTTCAGCAGGGCCTGCGAGAACTGTCACCCTTGTCTAGAATAGGGGAATGACTGATGGCGTCCGTCAATCTTTGTTGAACGACTTCAACCTAATGATACATCATCTGAGTTCACCTTTTTTAGAAATAAAACAAGGAATTTATGGCGGCTGGCATGTGCTAATTACTACTAGTTACTGGCTCCGAGTCTGCCAGTCGTACCGGTCAAAAAGACGATCTTGTCTATAGAAAAGCGGTAGTCTGGACACAAATACACGTCGCTGGTGAAATTCAATCTAGGAATGGGGGCAAAATGCTGGAGTAGAAACCATGATCTCTGTGATTACAGTCACTCCAGTGATTGACCCGGATCTACTATGCGCGCCGAGGACTTCGCACTCTAGACTCGCTAGAATGCAAATTGGCTTCAAGGCGCTATAGTGTAGTGGCTATCACTCGAGATTCTGAAGAGAGTTCTCGAAACCCAGGTTCGATCCCTGGTAGTGCCTTTTACAAAATTTTAAAACGAAATTATCGCACCGTGCTCGACAGTGATTTTCGAGGTGAAGGAAACCCAATGGCAACCATAGGATAACTCACGATAGCATGGGACACTTATAAGAAGCATAAACATCCCTCATAATTCAATTGTCTCCTTATGTTTAAACTTTCGCCCCGCCCGATCTGCAGAGCGGAAGCGAAACTGATTACCGTGCAGCTCAAACTCTATGTGCGGGTCCTCCAGAACGGTCTTCTGTCTTGCAGTAGTTATTGGGTCTGGGAGAGGAAGCGGTTGGACCTCTGTATATGTTGGTGGGAGGGTGGAGTAAAGTGGGACTGCAAAGGCGAAAATTGAATTTTCTTTCGGAATGACTGCATAATAGCAAAGGCCTCAATGAGAGATGATATAAGTGGGATAGCAAGGATAAGCGCACGCTTGACTTTGTCTTTGCGGGTGACGATTTTGAACGCGTTCTCTGTTTCGTGTATCACAATCCCGGAGAGACCAACGAGACACGGGTGTTTGCTCTGGCGTACTGCTCACGATTTTAGCTATCATGAGGGCAGATTCATTTAGAGACCGAGGCGCACCAGTTATTATCGAGCCATGAAAATCTGCCTTCACCAGTTTAGGGTGCATACTTGAGGAAGCCGGCATCGCTTGAGCGGACGGGGAACCAGAGGCTGGGGGTTGGACAAGCCCAAGAAGTTCTGACATGTAGCCCATCCAGAGATGGTGTAGAGGAATAAAGAGGTTAAATCTGACACACCAGAACGGTTAGTAAACTTCAGACACCGGAAAAAGCTGGATAATACACTCACTTCGCTTGAGTTTTATCAAAGCGCCATAATCCTTTCTCCTTAGCCTCCCGTTTCCCGATCTTCCCATTCCTCTTCCTCTCCTTTTGTGCCTTCTGCCGTGCGCGTTTCTCGTCTACTTCCTTCTTTGCACTGCTTTCTCGCGCGGGGTTGTCGAGGAGCATCTTTCGGCCCTGTATGCGACTTGCGTACATCCCCGTGGGGTCCGCTGTCTGCGTCAGTAGGGAAGTCACATAGGTCGGTGTGAAGGGGGCATTGCTGCTGAATTTAGCTCGTTTGTTCTGTTAATTGCGTTAGATCTGAGATCAAAGGTGAAAACTGAAGAGATATGTGAATTTTGAATACCTTGATAAAGGCGTGTTCCTTGTAAAGGTCTATACCGCCTGGGGGCCGTTTATTCGTATTTTCTGTTGGTGTGGTTGTCATATGTTCCAAGTTCCGAGCTCCGACTTAGCCACTGCATGTCCATACCCGGACCGGGCCCTCGGATAACGTTTCGGACGCCAACACGTGTAGCACCTTTTTTTTTTTTTTTTTTTTTTAAACCAGTTTATATAGCGCATTTAAGTACACGTGGACTACGGGCGCTGTAGATAAGAGTATGTATGGGGTCCGCCGCAAGAAGCTTTGGTTGGGTAAAATATGTAAATGGTGAGGGGTATGGGGGAGAGGTGTGCTTAATACCTGGCCCTGTAATAGATTGATGCCCTTGTTAGGGCTGGGATCCGGAACGTAAAGAAAAAGAAAAGAGACTGAAAAAGAAAAGTAAGTGTACAATCGTAAAAGTCCTAAAAAAGCGCCCTATATGCAGCGGCGGGGGTCGCAAGAAAAGCAACTTGATACGATGGGGGTCGGGCCTTCGACTTGATGCCGCTGTTCGACCAGGGAGGGGGCTCGGCCTAAATAGAAGAGAAAATGGAACTTAGCCCTTTTTAGGGGGCGGGGGACGGGGTTGCCACTTGTCGAAGCGGCGACGACGGCCGAGAAGGTAAAAGGCCTTCTTGAGTAGGCCCCCGGTTTCTCGACCGTCGTTGTTGTAGAACCGTACCGTAACCGCGCATGGGCGCGATTCGGCGTTGAAGGTTTTGGGGTCCCGGGCCCAGGACAGAGCGTCGCTGGGGGCAGGACCGTTCTTGATGAGCTCGACACCTTCGAAGATGCCGAGGCCGTCGAGTGTGTTGAAGACCGAAGTCAACTCGACGGGGCGGTTTGAGGCGGGGTCCCAGGTTGGGAGGCCCTTGATTTGGAGGCGGGACGCCGGCCGGTATGGGATGACGGTGGCGCCCTGGGAGTTGAAAGCTGGTAGGTCGTTCAGTGCTCTGACGACCATGGTAGTGTAAGCGGGGTTGGCCAAGCCGTGGTGGTCGCGGGTCTTGGCGGCGGTGAGTAGGATGTTGCAGCCCACCGTCCAGGTGGCTGCGAGGATGTGGGAGTCGCCTAAGTTGGCGAACGTGTAGCACCTTCAAGTCACCCATTGCACAGTACTCCTCATCGGTAGCAACCACTGTGCTAGGCTCTCCCATAACGATACAAAAAATGAAAAAGGTATAAAGATTGGCATTCATTCGTTCTGCTTGACGTAACTTGGACCTGACAACAATCTTCGTGCGCGCCATCTAGCCAATGTATCATGTTTCTGTGGCTACGTACATACGTCCTCTCCCTACCCCACCCCTCGGCAGTCGAAGTACCTGGAACTCTCTTCTCAATAACGCCCTACACATTTGAAAATGATGTTCGAAGACGAGGTTCTAACGCCGCACGCCCTTCCCCAACCGGCATTTTTTGGACACACCTTCATCATGTGCCAAATGAGCCCTCTGCCCAGTGTGCGCATTTTTCCTGCAGCAAATTTGGGATCCCTCAGCCTTCTTTTGGGATTTCTCCGCCTGGGCTATGGGCTTCAAATCCATGATCCACGGCTAGTCCTAGTGTTGACGTGATGATCTCACGAATATTCTTTTCCTAAGCTTTTACTGGCACGCTAGGCGCTAAATATAAATGTGTTTGATAATTACTATCCCCAGCTTGGGAGCTCATGTCGAAAGACTTTGCCTTCAAGGCACGATGCGCATGCAGTATTTTGACAGGATACATATCCCACGACAATCTCCACGAATTTAACTCTGATATCAGGACACGCGGCAATAAACCATACTATCTGATATCTAGCCAGGTAAAGTAATTCCTTTCTAACACAGGCCAGCTACTGAATGACCGAAAGTTAATGTCTTAGAGCATCACAGTTAGTATATATATCAGACAAGAATTTAAAGAGATGCGTTGTACTCGGGAAGCAGGGTGGCTGCCCCGCGATCAGGACGCACTCGACCGATGGCTCTCCAAGAAGATTCAGCAAATTAACGCCCCTCGATCCGAGCCCCTCAAGCTTTCGTCTGTCGTGCAAGGATTTCAAGCCTTCATTGAAAATGATCCAACTATTCTCAAGTTATTCCAGCAGATGTTTGCGCAGGTCCCGACGTCCGCCCCATACGATAAGGGACCAACAAAACAATTTCAGGTAGGCTCATTGCTCCGCCATTCCCCACCGATGCCTATATTCTGAACAGGTTCGCGATTACAAAACGATGCTCAAGTTGATCAACTTGTTCATCACCGAGGCGCCCGAGTTCAGCGAATATGAATTCGTAGGCTTTCCAATCAACGCAGTACTCGACTGGTCAACGGGAACCCCCAGTGGCTTCACTGCGTTTTACCTTGACAGCGTCAACGCGCAAATTCGTAACATCCTCAATACATGGGGGGAGTACCTCTCCTCGCCGGCTTCATGCTCCGTCCTCTGCACCACCCCCGGCGGCTGGTTTAGCCCCGAGGCGTTGGCATCCATGCCAGATTTCGAGAAGAATTTCATTTGTTATCCCTCTAAAGCCCACTATGGCTTTACCTCTTGGGATGCTTTCTTCACCAGGCAATTCCGGCCTGGGAGACGACCCATCCAGGATCCTCATAACCCCGACGTTATCGTCAGTGGCTGCGAGTCCTTCGTCTATCATTGCATCTCCGAGGTGAAGGATCAAGACCTCTTTTGGCTCAAAGAGACCTCTTACTCTCTTAGGGACATGTTGGCTAACCATCCATTCACTCCCCGCTTTGTCGGTGGCACAGTATACCAAGCGTTCCTCAGCGCACTGCTCTATCACCGCTGGCACGCCCCCGTCAGCGGTACGATAGTGGAGATACAGGTGGTTCCGGGCACCTACTACTCTGAGTCCCCAACTATGCCGATGGACCCCGCCTGCCGCAACGCCTCGCAAGGGTACCTTACTGCTGTGGCCAACCGGACTAACATCTACATTCATGCGGACAACCCCAAGATCGGTCTGATGTGCTTCATGGCGGTAGGCATGGCGGAGGTATCGACCTGCGAAACCACCGTGCAGGTGGGGGCACATGTGAAGCAAGGTAGTCAGCTGGGGATGTTCCACTTTGGTGGATCAACTCACTGTTTGATATTCCGTCCCGAGACCAAGATACGGTTCGAGGACACGGTGAAGGATGGTGCTCTCGTGAGGCTCAACGAGGCGATTGGTTATGTGACGGATTAACAACCTGAAGGCGTGTTGCGCTACAAATAGAACTATGTTATGGTCTGGACGATTGCCTAGTTATAACTGTGCAGCGAACTATGGCGTTGGATTTATTTCCGTCTCAACTATGCCTAATATCCACGCTCTCGAGACTCCGTTTTTTAGATTTGACACACCTGATCAGTTGTGGCACCGTCGTGCGGACGAAATCGCAAAGGTCCGGATTACAAGGAGAAAGAAAGAGATGGAAATATGAAGCTACTATCATGATACATGATTGATAGTGCTAATTGATCGTGTAGTACAAGCTTGTTACGGCCGGTTGGTCGTCTCGGCTACGCCAGCACTGGCTAGTACTTAGGGCGATCGCCAGATCTCCAGAAGATCTCCAGTCTCCGTCCAAGGCTGTATTGAGCATAGAGATCAAGCCGTCAACGTGATATTCCTCATGCTGGAACAGACCTACCTACTGCAGTAGCACTCAAAAGGGAATGTGGTATTTGCTTCCGTTGAACAAGGCCCCCTTTGAGAATCGTATGTCAGATCTTGACCTGAGAGCGCCGAGAACATGTGTGATAACGCGAGTTGAATGATCACCTGAGTCGCGAACGTTGGATATAGCGTTTGGACTCCGGCACCTGCCAAATTAATCCCTGCGCTAAGTATATACGATACACAGAAACACCGGTACCGGTCTCCAATTTCACAAAATGAAATAAAACAGGCAAGTGGCCAAGTCGCATGCTGACCCTACCCTAACTTCTGAGAATCGCACAGAAGCCCGTCGGGCCGGTGTTGAAGCCTGGGGTTCGGTAGTTGAGGATTCATGGCAGAATACGCCAGATGATGTCTTTTGTATAATTAAGTAGATGGTCTCGAAGACGACCCGTTTCATAAGCTGAAGTCCATGAGTGACGTTGATGGTGGAGTAACATCACCGCGAATGCGCCGGGATTCCCTCAATGGGCATTCTTGTTCTCGGTAACCACGCGACGCAGCCACAGGCCACTTGAAGAGGACTGTCTGTCTATTCACTGGTCTGGGTGATTACAGTTAAATTAAATTAGAATATTCAGCAGGTCGGAGCCGGTATCGAAAATGGTGATCGATGGAGGGCTGTGCTCATGTCAGAACAACCTCAATAGACGAAATGAAATCCCAATGAGGGAAATCGCCACAGATAAATCCAGATTGTCAGGGATAGGTGGGGATAGCGTTTGTAGACTCGCACGGGGGATATGTGTAGGTTGCACAAACTACACACGGAGACCAGAAATCCCAGCAAAAGGTTGCGAGCCCGAAGTTGATTATGATTCATCAAAAGCTCCGCCCGCAGACAGCGCCTCGGCCCCCGGTTCAACTAAACCGAATAAATATAAATTCTGGGGTGGCGGCGGGGGAATGAGCCAACAAAATATTGGGCGGTAAATACAACAGATAGTGCGCCACCGTCGATCAGGACTTTGATTTTTTCGCAAATGGCGTGTAGAAATGATTTGGTCGCGAAGAGGAGTGACACCTGATCGATGAAGACGTGGTGATCGAACAGCCGAAATTTCGAAAATCCAAGTCAATAGCTGCGGGACATTAACAGAAATCGAGGCCTTGGGTGCGGGGAATTTTTTAACACAAAAATAATGTGACACAAAAATAATGAAGCCTTTCGGAAAATTTTGGAGGACGTAAATCAGCACAACGCCGTCTTGAAGTACAAGACTATAGAGTCGAAGATCGGGTGAAAGAATTGACTGTGTACCGGCTGTAATTACCTGGATATACTATAGTAACATTTGTCCGCCGTCTCTGATGGTTCCTCTTTGATCTTCGGGCTCAAGAACACCCACCCAAACGACCTAATTTCTTCGCCTTTCTTCCCAAAATAAAGCTCAGTCTCGTAAGCCCAGTTTATCGTGCCCACAATACAGTCTTTGAGGACCTGAAGGTAAGATGACACATCCCCAATAAACGTGAGATCACCGCCGCATTCGATATTGGTCGATGGCGCGTCGGGTGGCGTTGCCGAGTACGGACCTGATTTGATCCAATCCCAATACGAGGAGAACGAGCCAGTTCCAAACGGGTTAGTTTTCATCGGCGTCGGGGAGCTGAGCAACGATCTCTCTACGTCGATAAATGAGTCGGCCTTTTGTTTAATCAGGACACCTGCGAAATTCAGTGCGCCTTGTAATGACAGTTGCTTGTGCGTCATGAGAACCGTGACAAGATTGTGACTATTGCCCTGGGCCTGATCGATGTTGAACGCGAACACATCCTGATAGAACGATGTTAGCCATATCGACCTGATGGTTTTCTTCGACGGAAGTATTTTTTTCCCTTACCAATGAGCATCCAATGATGTCAGCGGCCAATTGTCGTGCGATTTCTAATTTATTGATCGTTTCTTCGTTCCCAGGCGTTAAATCCAAGTTTTCACACAGTTCAAACAGGTCGATGAGCATGTACAGCCCCGAAAGATGCCGCCGCAATGGGAGGTAAGACTCGAGGTCAGGAACGATGTTGTTGACTCGCCGGTTAGTGATGACCTGGAGTTGGGCAGAATGATAAGAATGCACCGCGCCTGCGAAACGAGTGTCCCAGGATGGACCGGCCCTTGAAACGAGGCGTTTTAGTTCGGGAAGAAGACTGGAGATAAGCATCAACTGGAGAGAAATTTTGCTAGGCCGAAGGCTACAAACTATTGAAACAACTCGTGGCCGCCTAAAGAGTTGACACCACACTCAGAGTCTTCTTTAAACCACCCTGATTCCTGCACGCTGCGAGCATGATACATGCGGCCATTGGCAACAATCAAAAGGTTCAAGAAGTCGGCCAGAAAACGTAACTGTGGCTGACCACACCTCGGAGCGCAAAGTGCTGCTAGGAGTCCAGCTTTTGTCGGACGAAGTATTTCTCTCTCTGATGCTGTCAGAACGTCATTCAAATCAGCCATTTTTAAAGCCAGTAGCCAAGATTCTGAGGATGTGGTGACATGTCGACAGTAGGGATTTGTCTGTAGCTCAAATACATGACAGATTTTTAGGAGGTCTGGAAGCTGGTAGCTGGGGGACATAGTTCTCACTACGAGCAGCGAGTTGAGTCCGGGATACGGAGGGCGTGGACGGATGAACCGAAGGACGTTGACGCACCGCGCGTGACGCGACTGTCACACGTCACGGAGTTAACATTAAGGGTCCGATTTTGGAGAAATATACTCTACGTAAGACAAGAATTTGCTTCCGTCACGAGGTCCTTGATCGAAATCGGGATTTTCTAAGCGATTTTTTTTTTGCCTCCGTCCTGTTTGAAATCTCATCAGATTTAGAATCGTGATACCGTTGTTCTATTCCTTTCATCCATAGGCATCTGGACAAAGTCGGGAGGTGTAGCCTCACAATGGGACGTACTTGGTACCTATGATACCTTCAGGACAAGTTTGAAGACTTGAAGCAGCGAACCTCATGGAAACCTTCTGGCCTTTCGGGCTAGGTGAGAGTTGTTCTAATATCAGATATCCCGGTCGCCCGGACCTGAGATCATAGATCTGTTCAGAAAGGGTAAGCTAGAATTTGGTCTGTGCGGAGATGTGGGCGACCCTTCCTTGACAATCATGGGTATAAAGCTAGGATCTCGCCTCGAGGCTGACCGCCTTTACGCGATACCTCTTTGGCCACCCCTCATATATTTTCTGTGGGTCCACCACCGACATCCCGACCCTCTATCTCTTTTGTATCTTTGTCTCCGCCCTCGCTTAGGAAATGCCTGCTGAACGTTCGAAAGCCTCTAAACGCAGTGGGGAAGATGGTAAGATCAGTCTAGTATCAAACGGCTCCGAAAAATATTTACTTCTATTTTATAGTTCCTCAGCTTGTATGGACGATTCCCGTCGAGCCTACCAGTGTCGAAACTGAAGGTTTCTCGACGTTTACCTCTTATCCTACTCCAATGAACTTCGACGACGGCCCGCCTCCTCTTGTTGACCCGATTGACAACTTTATTCTCTTCCCTCCTGCCGACGACTGTCCCCCGCCTCGCAAACCCACTCATAGCAAGAAGAAACCAGAAGACCACATCCCCCGCCCGCCCAACGCCTTCATTTTATTCCGCTCTTCGTTTATAAAGGGCCAACATGTCCCCACTGAGGTCGAGACCAACCACAGTACTCTCTCCAAGATTATCGGCTTGACCTGGAAGAATCTTCCAAACGATGAGCGGCTCTTTTGGCACGCCAAGGCCAAGGCGGCACTCGACGAGCACAAGCGCAAGTTCCCCCAGTACGCTTTCCGGCCGAGCCAGTCTCGAAATAAAGGCGCTCCCGATAAGCGTAAGGTTCGAGAGGTAGGACCCAAAGACCACAAGCGTTGCGCGAAGATAGCGGAGCTTCTAGTCGAAGGCAAGAAAGGTCAGGAGCTCGACGAAGCCATCCAGGAGTTCGACAAGCACCACGTTCCTGAAGTCGTTACTCGGTTCGAGGCGCCACTCACCGCGCGCATGTATCGTCGGTCATCTTCGGCGCCCATACCAGAAAGTGGCGCTAAGCAGCGCAAGTCAAGGTCTGCCTCCAGGTCAGCGAGCACCCAGCCTGCATCTCCTGTTGTCCCCTTCGTCAAGTCATTCTCACTACCCGAGACGAAGCTCGAAGTCCAAAATGCGGAGACTTTCATGTCGACGTTCGACCAGTATTCCCCATCACCTGTCCCCTCACCTTCATTTGTACGTTACAGCTACCGTTTTTCCCCAACGTCTCACTGATTGTATAATTCTAGGACTTTACGACATTCTCTTTCGAGAATCATTGTACGCCCATCCCGACTTATCCGACGTGCGATCCTCTATCCCAGCCCGCAAGTCCTATGGAAAGTGGCGAGCTGCTTTTTAATACGGCTCATAGTGATCTCTCGATTGACACGTCCTCATTTATGGGGCTCGACGAGTGGAATTGCCCCTCGCCATTATCTTCGGAGAGTAGCATGCCTACGACCCCTTCCTTTATGGGAAGCCCTGTGCCCTCTGGTTACGGCACTTACGGCCTTCAGTCTTTCGAGGAGACGTTGGCAGAATCATTTGGTGGCTTCCCTGTCTTCCCGAACGGTTGCGAGTCCCAATACGACGCCGTATATCAGGCCGAGTCGCCCTCGGTCTATCCCATCTATGAGCAGGATTCTTGCTCTCAGGTCCATATGGCGAGCCAGGACCACGACTTCTCGGCATTCATGGCTTCCCTCCCGGAATACGCGATTTGATTCCGCACTTTCCCCGCGAGCCTGGTGCTCATCCATTATCGGAATACTCTGCTCGCCGACTCGCCTCCCTGATACCTTTTCCTCTTGTTTGTATCATATGTATATTGCTGTCATTTCCTGTGCTATCATTCCGCCTGTTGTCCTACCATCACCTCCACTCCGTGCGTTCCCCATTTACCTCTATCCCCCTCCAACCACCCACCAAATGTGAGTAATTATCTCACCATCGCATTCGTTCTTAAAGTTATACATCTTGGATATTACACGGCCTACTCGAGGCGCGCTTCTTGGATATTCCTCGCGGCCAGGTATAAGATGCTATTCTTATATGTATATTACTTAGATATCTTCTCAGCAGCCAATACCCCCAGTGGGTCCTGTTGTATGTATAAACCAGATTACACGGAAGCCAAATTTACACCCTCAGGACCTTGTTTTAGCGCCCATCCACCCTGCTTGTACTTAGCCTATTCCGACAGGAGTCGATTTTGCCATTCATCCTGCCTTATGCGTACATCCATCGAAGGTGCGTCGCAGTCCTCCGAGGATATTTACCTTGAGCCACGCACCCCTGCAAGCCTCGTGTGCTACAATGTTCATTCATTCAATATACACGTTGCCTTACATCCGCCCAGCGCCATGCGATGCCCCAAAGATGCCTATCCAATACTCCCTCTCTCGAATTCTACGCCATTGTTCTCAAGGAAGTCAATAAGGCGGCGCCCTGTGCCACGAAAAGATTAACGTTTAAAAACATTCAATCACTCGTCAAGTTCCGTGTGTGCGCGTCCCTTGTTCCTCATCTGCAAGGATCAAACTAGGTATCATACGACGTTGATACGAAGTGTAAACCACAGGTATACAGAGTATGCCAGACGTGCTTCGCGCCACGTTGACCATACCGGAGCTACTCCGTGGCTCCAAGCCATGCATGCCAGGATTATGAGATTATGGCCAAAAACCTAGCGCATCCCGCTCGCCTGATCGTGATCGAGGCCCACGTAGTCGACATCTGATCATTACAATTCGCTCCGGATTTGGCCTGCCTGCAGATTCTGCCGAGAGCATCCGCCATCTAGTCTCGTGGGACCGCGGTCTTCTGACGTTATCTTGGAGGCATCCAGTGGATTTTGCTGCGATAATCACTTGATCAGCGCGCCCACCAATGACGATTTCAAGATCTCGTGATAAGACAAGAGATAGGCCAGGAAGAAGGCGCAGAGCGTTGTAAATGGAGACTGTACCCAGCGACGGAAGGAACAGCACAGGCAGATAAGTATCGCATTTATAGCAAGGGGCAGGGCGTGCGGATGTAGAACACATGTGTGTGGATTTGAAATTACATGTGCGTTAGACCTCGATGTCGAGAACGGCGTCAGCGAATATATCCGATTGAGGTAATGGTTCCAGCTGTAATCCACCGCCGCGGTACGCGTGATTTTTTGTTGGACGTGGACCCACAAAGTAAGTAGTAGCGGACAGGTTGGGGAGCCCTTGAGATACTTCTACGTTTCCTAATAGAATATGTATGCCAAGGTTCACAGGCGGCCCGCCTGGAAATATACAGGGCTACATAGCTGTCGCACATAAGCCTAGTTCAGTTGTAGTGTTGATGCCCTTAGCCAATGAATAAAATCCGCTAGACCCCGAGGTTACACAAAGCTCGAGGGTACAAACCGAAATCGCAGGCCCGGGTTTCCGGTGCTTATACATATCACTGTCAGGAATCGATGCACTGAGAGGCCGAAATCGCGTTCAATTGATTACCTTCAAGTGATTATGGTTGCACGGCCCGAAACAGGGAGATCGCGGTTAACGCAGGATACATAAAGACCATGTTTTCGTGATTCTGTGGATGAGAGGCATATTTATATATCCCAAAGAGTTTACGCACGTTTAAGCCCAGGCGTTGGAGAAGGATCTTTGCATTGTTATCACCGTCGTGACTGTTTATTTTAGCAGTTTCAAGTTCGTGCACTACCTGGGCCCGCTACGACTCGGACGACTCTGCTTTAATCCTTGAACAAGTCTCGTCATCAATTCATATATCTCCAGAATTTGGTGTTGCACAATTCAAACAATTCTGGGGCAACAGTTACGCAGGAAGATTGACAATGATAGGGTGATGATAGAGTAGGCGTTCCAAAGCGCAGCAGTTTGACATCTGACAGGCTGCGTGAGTAGGCACGCAGATGACTCACAGCATCACAGCCTCCACTTCGGCTGCTGGAGTTTGAACGGCCGTCCATTCTGACAGCACCCTTATAACGCTGTGCGCAGCCCACATCATCCTTCATTCCTACCACCTACTTGCCCTTTCCCTGTAATATGAGCGACAGAGGACAACGAGGTGGCAGAGCTCGAGGCGGAGACCGTGGACAACGCGGCACACCAGGTGGACCTTCCGGAAGGGGCGGTGGCAGAGGCCAATCTCCCCAGAGCACTCAAGGCTCTGGAGGAGGAGGAGCGGGCGCCCCCCCTTTCCGTGGTGGCCCACCTGGTCGTGGTGCATCCCGAGGCGGGTTCGAACCCCGCGGCCGTGGTGGTCCTCCTGGAGGTCCTCGCGGAGGTCCCCCTCGTGGTCGAGGAGGAGGTCCTGTGATCTTCTCCGAGCAAACTCCTGCGAATATACCTCCCCGTCTGGCAGAAACAAGTCATACGGAGCTGATTAACGCGTTCAAGTCTCTGAAAGTGATCCCGGATCGTCCTCTTCGACCTGGATACGGCAAAAATGGAACACCCATCACATTGAGAGCTAATTTCTTCCCCTTAAGACTCCCCAAGGGCCCTATCTACGACTATGTTGTAGAGATCAGCCCGAAGACGGATATTAATCGACTCAAAGCCCGAGTTCTGCACCTCATGGAACTGACTCCCGTGTGCGCTCCGCACGTTCCGTACATTGCTCATGATCGGAGTCAGCGCCTGGTATCTGCGCGAAAGTTACCCCAGCCACTCAATATTCAGGTTCCGTTCTACGAGGAGCCCGACACTGCCCCAAATGCCAATTCGAAGGTCTACATGGTGTCCATCAAATTTGAACGTGAACTAAAGCCGAGCGAAATGACGGAGTGCGTCGGACTGTTTCCATGCGGCTTTTATTTCACTAACATCACTGTTTCTTCATAGTTTTTTGAGTGGCAAGGCGGCATCCCGAGACTATGACCCTCTTCCCTTCACGTCCGCTCTCAATCTTGTTCTCCAGCAGCATGCGAGTCGCAACGGCGTGCGAGTTGGTAAGAATCGCTACTTCTTCCCTACGTCTGCACAGAAAGTGAGCCTTGGACCTGGCGTTGAGGCGTGGCAAGGGTTCTATACCTCGGTCCGCCCGACATATAAGGAACTCATGGTGAACGTGTAAGTATTGCCTCTGCGCTGACCCCTTGTGTTGATTTATTTTTTCTCCAGAAATGTTTGCATGACAGCGTTTGTGGAACCGGGTAATCTAGGCGATGCCCTGTTGAGTTTCTCCCGCAACAGTCGTGGCGCCATGCCCACCTTGCCGAAGGGCATGGCGAGGGTCAAGGTTCGCACCCAGCATCTCGGATACACAAAGCCGATCAAGAAAGTCGGGACAACCTCAGCTCGAAACACGAAGTTCGACTGTGCTGAGCTCGGAGGTGTTGTATCTGTCGAGACCTACTTCCTGAAGAGTAAGTCCTCGTCAGTCTGTATTAATCACGTAATCTGCTAACACTTCAGACTAGAATATAAAATCAAACTCAAATACCCCGCCGATCTTCCTGTAGTCGATATAGGGGGTCCAAAGAAGGCTGTCTGGGTTCCTGCTGAACTATGCGACATCCTTCCCGGTCATCCTTATGGAAAACTAAATGATAAAGAGACTGCCCAGATGATCCGTTACGCCTGCAACCCGCCTCGAGTCAACGCCGAGTCCATCGCCAATGAAGGGTTCCCGACTCTTGGGCTTGCACCTGCAGTGTCGCCCATTACGGGATTCAACATCTCTATCAGCACCGAATTCGCTGTGATCCCCGCTCGCGAGTTACGCCCACCCCGTCTGACATACAAGGCTGGGAACGCCAACATCAGGGACGGCAGTTGGAACATCCTCGACGTCAAGTTCCACCGCGGAGCGCGTGTCGCAAGCTGGTGGGTCGTCGTTATCCGCGACGGCCTAAACATGCTTGGTGGTCCTGAAGATCCTCGACTGCAGGGTTTGGTCGAGGGATTCTCCAGAAAGTGCGCTCGCAGTGGTATAGCAATGCCTGAAGGTCGCCCCCGTTTGATCCCCGTTACCCTCATGCCTGAACGCAACGATCCGGGTCGAGTTAATGCCATTGAAACTATCAGGAATACGTTCAAGAATGCGATTCAGCCTGGAAAGAAACCGAGCTTCGTGCTCGTCCTCCTGGAAAACCGCGACAACTTTATATACCCCGCGATCAAGGTACGCACCCCGTGGGTTATAAACACTCTTAAATTGACATTTTTACAGCGCATTGGTGATATGGAGCTTGGTCTTCATACTATTCATATACAATTAGGGAAAGCTCTGGGAGACGAGAGAAAGCAAGACCAATATTTCTCGAACGTGGCGTTGAAGGTGAACACCAAACTTGGGGGCATCAATCATTTGGTAAGATCCAGTCGCGTGTCAACCGCCTGTCACTTAATTTTATTTCAGCTCGATAACGCAGCCATGGCGTGGTTAACGAAGAAGAAGACGATGATGGTTGGAATTGACGTCACCCATCCCGGACCCGGGAGCAGGGAAGGCACACCGTCAATTGCGGCCCTGGTCGCCAGCGTCGATGATTCGTTTGTCCAATTTCCCGCTACCTTGAGGATCCAGCAAAGCAAACAAGAGGTGCGCTCCATTCATCGAATTAGTCGACCAAATAGCTAACTCCAATCTTATAGATGTTGGACGAGCTCGAGAACATGCTCGTAGAAAGGTTGCTGGCATATGAACGCAAAAACAAAGCACTGCCCGAAAGACTTTTCGTCTTCCGTGATGGTGTATCCGAGGTGGGTTGGACTATTTATTGTGAGCATGTCGCTCAATCCGTTCACAGGGACAATTCGATACCGTGTTGAAAGACGAGCTACCCCAGATCCTCAACGCGTTCAAAAAATTCGAAACGAAGGAGAGGAAAGAAAAGTATAGGCCTCAAGTTTCAATCGTGATTTGCGGGTCAGTCCGAGTCAATCAAGCTGCTATCCTTATATGTCTAATACTTCATTCCTCGTTGCAGCAAGCGGCACCATGCGCGATTGTTCCCCACGAACTCACAATTTGCGGACCGTAATGGAAATACGCGTCCAGGCACTGTGGTCGACAAAGGAATCACGGCGGTGTAAGGTTTCTACTTCTTACTTGGAACTTAAGTTCGCTCACAATCGCCGCCGGCAGGTTTGACTTTGATTTCTACCTTCAGCCACACGCGGGACTTCAGGGCCACGTCAAGGCGACGCATTACACAGTAGTGTATGACGAGAACATGTTTAGCGCCGATGAGATTCAGCAGGGCACCAACGACTTCAGCTACCTTTACGCGCGTGCTACTAAGGCTGTCAGCTTGATCCCTCCGGCGTACTATGCCGATCTTGCATGCGAGCGTGGGCGTTGCTATCTCAACGACTTTTTGGTGGATGACAAGACCTCGACTGGACGCGGAAAGTATGATCGTGATGAGGAGAAAAAGAGGGTGTTCCATGCCGCACGGGAGGCTTGGGGTCAGGGGGTAAGCCAACAGACTGCTCTTTGATTGGGTACCGCTGACATCCACTTCAGTTGCATGATGATATGAAGGAGAGCATGTTTTACATATGACGAATCACGATACCGCAGGCTCATTCATTCAGCTTCATCTTAACAATCATATACGTAGCACGTGGATTTCTTGTGATTTAGTCGATATTCTAGAGTACTCAGGACACTGGTGTCAAATATGCGTCGTCGTTTTCCCTACGTCGATTGCAGTGATGTTGAAACGAAGCGAGAAACGTGTAGCTTACCCGACTAAGAGAGAAATGGCTGTTCCCGCAACCAAGAGGGCAAGTCTACCGCTACGATCAATCGCAAGTGTTTTAGAAAAATAACAATCAACGAAAGCTTTTCCGAATACATTTCAACCTGCATCGCTTCTATTCCTTGCGATGCACCGCTGTCTCTTGATACCAGAGATTGTCTCTATGATATGCCAACAATGTGACTATCCATCGCGTCCTACCCTAGCTGCTCTAGCCAGAACGTGCCAGCTGTTCTCGGAGCCCGCTCTTCAATGTTTGTGGGAGGAGGTTGAGGGACTGGCACATCTTATCCGGTGCATGCCAGCGGACCTATGGAAGTTCGTTGACGGAACGAATCCTCACCAGCGTGTGCCCCCAATTGTGCGTCCATTCAACAATAATAACGCGTAATGCTCTTGGGCTCATTTCTCACAAAAAGGCGTTCCGAAGAGCAATCACATCCTCCGATTGGCCTAGGTTTCTTGTCAATGCGCGACGCGTACGCTGTCTCGATGCCCCAACGCACACGCCGGATCTATCTCTCGAAGACCTTCAGTCGTTTGTGTTGTCTGCAGCAAATAGAACACTGTTTCCTAACATTCGCACGCTTCGTTGGACATACACCTACGCCACTGCTTTCTCTTGCATCCAGATATTCCTCAGCCCAAGTCTCCAACACTTTCACTTCGGTGGAGGCACTCCCGCCCTGCTTCAGTTGTCTTTTCTAGACACTCTCCATATCCTATGTCCCAATCTCATCACCATAGACCTCGAAGCAGTCCACTATGTCGGCGTGTCGAACGGCGTCTCCCTAGTTTCAGCAGCGCTTTTTAGATGGCCAAACCTCCAGAATGTCCGCGTGAGCGAGATGTCCGCAGCTGCATATAAGCACCTGGCTGGACTTCCAACCCTTGAATCGCTCACCATAGAGCTATCGGAAGAGTCTAATATCGCTGCACCATTCACCCTCCCATTGGCCTGGGATACGCCTCCGTTCCCCGCGCTCCAAAGACTGATGCTGCAATATTTCGATATATCATTCTGCGCACAGATGTTGGAAAATCTCTCGACAACACTGTCCCTGTCCTCCATGGTGCTCAGCTTTCGGCGCGGCACCACCCCATCGCGGTGGAAGCAGATCACAAGTGTGTTGAAAAGGCGGCTTGAGCCAACTTTACTGAGCTATCTAGTTATGCACGATAACACGCATACTCCCATTGAACAGGACAACTTGCAGTTCGCCGTGACTGAATCCCCCATCGGCTTTGAACATTTGGAACCCCTCCTCTCCTTCTGCAACATGGAAGTGGCCCAGCTGTCGCCTTTCTATGGCTTTTCTCTCGATGACCACTCGATAGAGCGCATAGCAAAAGCATGGCCTCGCCTCTGTATCCTCGGGTTGTCGGGGCATAGTGAAAGACCACACAACACCCTCCATAGCTTAGCACATTTGGCAAAGTACTGCCGAGTACTTGACCTTATCAGCATCTCGGTCGACGCATGTGTGGCTTGCTCCCCATCGACTCCGAGAGTCTATAGTAACGCACCGCTTCATTTACAAGTTAGGAACTCGCCCATTGACGATGTCGAAATGGTTACCTTATACCTTTACGACGTATTTCCTCGGTTTGATACGCTATATACCGATGATGCGGCAGATCAAGAGCCTGATCAAGAGGCGGGGTATCGCGCCAAGTGGGTAGGCGTCGCCGAAAATATGCGATTTTTGCGTGCTCTAGGCAGAATTGAACCCTGACCGGTCCGGTGACCACTCAAATGATTTGTAAACTAATTTTAATTGTAAATATTGACTGCTTATGGGTTCGGAACGTTGGCATGCCGAGGAAATGTTCACCGAATCCAAGATTTTGTCATCTTGGAGGTCTAAAAACGATCTAATTCTCAATCATTCTCACTCTTTAGCTCTAATTGGCTAGATTCCACTGCGCGGACTTTTCACTGGGTCGGAAGGGTGAAATGTTTAGAATGAGCGTTGTTACATTGATAAGAGTAGCTTTGAGCTCAACATGCTGAATCTCGTATGTGCAGGGTATGAGTTCAAGGGAGACTCGAGAGTCAACGAGCCCAAGAGAATAATCACCGTTTTTGTGGTAATTGCACAAGTCAGTGAAGGGGTGGCACGTCTGGTCTGATAAAGAGCGATTCCGGTGTCATGGAATTCACAATTGTCGCAAGTTTATCAAGTGGATCAGCTGCATCCGGTCGGTGAGTCGGGTCTCCGTGGATCATGGAGAGAAGAAGCTCATCGATCGCAGGGACGGTGGTCTGACGAGACCAGAGAAAAGGAATACAGAATCAACCTCCGCTATTGATTTCGATAAGTGACGTACCTTGAAGTTCCAAAAACTTTTGCCAAGTTGCCAGACATCAAGCTTGAAGGGATCGTATGGATTTCCAGAAACGCATTCAGGTGCATGAGGTCGACCATAGTATGCAAGATCTGGGAAAGACCCTCCAAGGGGAAAGCCGATCGAGGCACGTTCATGTGGTGGGCATTCTGGTGGAAACTGGATAGCGACCTCGAAGTCAATCAGATATACCCTAGGTCGCGAGATAGATATTTTCTCCTGCCGCAAGGACTCGGGCTGCCACTGAACCAAGAAGTTGTCGTGAAAGGCATCCTAGTATTAAAAATTAGTCCCTTCGCATTACCTATATTTTAACAAAATACTACCACTTACCCGGTGAGCAACATTCATTGAGTGAATGAATGCAAGGGCCTGAACCGGGAGCGGTTCAGTACATTTTTATACGTATAAGGAATGTCACTCACTTCTAACATTTGCATTATCATGTCGACGACGTCGCCAACCGAATTTTTTGCCCAATAGTACCAAGCGTCCCTCATGGCGCCACCTACTTTGGGAAAGATTCCGAAAGTTATATCCTCGAAATGAAATTCACTAAACATGGGAAGGGTGTGGTTATTGCTCAACAAACTGGTCTCTCCGGTGGCAAGCTTCCTCAGTATCTTGAGATGTTCGTGACCTTCATTGCCCATGACAATGACACGAACGATCACATCATGACCGTCTGGTGTACGAATAGCTTGAGAAAGTGGATTCTGGCACGAACATTAGCTTCACACTTGGCCAGAAAATGATCTCGACTCACAGTATAATCAAATCGGCGAAGCGTGCCCACGTTTCCTATTCCGTCAAGGTCAGTACGGCCCGGAGAGGCATAACCAAAGCCATTTGATATAGGGTAGGTCAAACCCGGAGTCTTGAGGACAGCACAGAACTTGTGCGGCCACAAAATGAATCCTGCTTCCCGAAAGACTTCATCTAGATCTTTCCAAATCTTTTCCTCATGTTCCCATGAATTTCCAGGCACTCTCCAGACGTCAAGATTTGCTGGAAGCTGTAATTTCTCAGTTCGATCTCTTCACTAGGGAGTCGCTCCAAGTCAGATAATTGAACGAACCTTTTCTCGAATGCTGTCTTTTCCTACGCGGTGATTGCTTTGCACGTATTACGTAGGCAGCGAGTATTGACGTGGTAACACCGAAGACGCATGCGCAGAGCGTTGTCCGGCAAAATGATATGTGGAGGATGGAAGGAGAGGTATCTTTCCAACATACATCGCAAGGCTCTGTTTGATGAAACCATAGCAAAGGACGGCTACGTCGCGGCGACTTCCACTTACGGCGACGGAAACATCACACCGTTCCTGAATTTTCCTTCTTCAAGTTGATAAGTGGGAGTAATATGTAGTGAGGTTCGATTATTCTCGCCTACAACTCCAACCCATATTGCCCACATCCTCTAGAACCTTGCGATGCACCGCTGTCTTTCGATTCCGGAGATTGTCTCTTTAATATGCCAGCAATGCGGTGACTCTCAGTGGGCATCGCGTCCTGAACTTGCCGCTCTGGCTAGGACTTGCCGTTTGTTTTCGGAGCCAGCCCTCGATTGCCTCTGGCAGGAGATAGAAGGACTTACACATCTCATTCGGTGCATGCCAATGGAAGTTCGTAGACGGAACGGATCGTCGCCAGCGTGTGCCCCCAATCGTACGTTCATTGCTGGAAATTTTAAGCCTTCCGCGCTAATTTATTTTGAAAAGACATTCCGGAGAGCAATCACGTCCTCTGATTGGCCCAGGTTTGACGCGTACGCCATTTTGCTGCACCAACGCACGTGTCTGATCTATATGTCGATGACCTTCAATCGTTTATGTTGGCCACCGCAGATCAGCGATTGTTTCCTAACATTCGCACTTTGCGTTGGACTTACAACTACAACGCCGCCTTTCCTTTCATACATTTATTCCTCAGCACAGGTCTCTTGCGCTTCGAGTTCGCCGCAGGCAATCCCACCCTGCAGCACCTGTCTTTCCTAAACACTCTCCATACCCGCTGTCCCCATCTCATCGCGATAAACTTTGAAGCAGTGAGATATCGCGAGGTATCGAACGGGCTTTCCTTAGTGTCGGCCGCACTTTTTAGATGGCCAAATCTCCATGACCTCACCGTGGGTGAGATATCCACAGCGGCGTACAGTCACCTTGCTGCTCTCCCAACTCTCAGATCGCTCAGGTTATGGCTATCGCAGGAGCCTAGCTTTGAACCACCATTCGTTCTCCCATCTGCCTGGGGTTCGCCTCCTTTCCCCGCACTCCAAAAACTGAAAGTGCAGTGCTTTGACATATCGTTTTGTGCCAAGATGTTGGAAAATCTTTCGACACCGCTTTCGTTGTCATCCTTAACCCTCGGCTTCCGCAACGGTGCTACACCTTTGCAATGGAAGGAACTCGCGAGCTTAATCAAAACGCGGTTTTATCACTCCTTGCTGAGCCACCTCGTCATTTACGACCGCACCCACTCCTCCTTCAAGCCCAATGACTCCACAGAAAATTGCCTCAGCCTTGTACATTTGGAACCTTTTCTTGCATTTCCAGCCTGGTAACAGCCGAATTCTCACCTTCCATCGGCTTTTACCTCGACGATCCCTCGATAGAGCGATTGGCAATGACATGGCCCCGTTTAACTTCACTCTGTTTATCGGGACATTACTCGAGTAACGATAAACCACGCAACACCCTTGCGTGTTTAGCACACCTGGCGAAAAACTATCCCAAACTTGATTTTGTCTCCATCATGCTGGATGCCTCAGTGGTTCCTACCACGAAACCAGACCCGGCAGCCTGTAGCGATGCATTGTTCCACCTACATGTCCTGAACTCCCCCATCCACGATGTTAAAACGGTTGCTACATACCTTTACGACGTGTTTCCTCGCTTTTATGGTCTATTCACAATCGACGACATGGAAGAAGAGGATGTACAATATCAGAACAAGTGGCAGGAAGTCGTTCCTACGATTCAACGTTTGCGAGCAGGAGGCTCAATCCCATATCCTATCTTCGAATAGGGTACCACAATGATCGCTGATGAAGGTTGAATACTCTGGACTCGTAATAGCATATCATTTTATAAGATTTATAACAATCCGGCATGTTGTTCTGGTCCATCACCGACAATGCTAAGATCAGAAATATACTTAGCCCATGTTCTCTGCAAGATGCACGACCCGACTGTAAGGATAACTAGCCCTTTTGTAGATGATTCCTAAAACTTGAGCGCTGTTCATTTGCTCAGCGCCCAGCAGTTGTGCATTGAACGCAAAGGGGACAGTTGGAGATCTTTGGCCAAGTGTAAACCATAGCATCAGAAGCGATGCACAATTGCCATTCCACAAAGGCATGTCCTACAACAGATTTCTCGTACTAGCAGAATGAAAGGTGAAGATGTTCCAATTAATCCATGGTGTTGTGACGAGGACATGAGATACTAGCATTAGAAATGGGTGTCTGAATGTGAATGAGGTGGACGGTGGGGGGAACGCAAGGTGTGGATAGTAGGTTGGACGTGGTGGACAAATAAGTGGAAGAATCAATAACTGTATGGTGTCTAATAATTACGTCGTGAAATGGCGGGGTGGGTGAATGGGGTAGGTGTGTCGCAGGAGAGTTACTGAACGCAAAAGGGGCGGGGGGAGGAGAACGGGAAGAGAATCGTAAGCGGGGAGCCTGGCATGGGCAGTGAACCGGGAAAGGAAAGACGCGTTGCAGGTCGTAATAGGGAGAGAGAGGGTTTTCATCATGAGGAAGACACGCGTTCAGGCAGGCCCTTGTCGCCATGCGGCATCCGGGCGGTCGACCATGCGCGAGACGTCCCCCCAACTTGATACTGTTCGACCACTTGATTCCGTCGTACCAGTTATCGTCGCGGGCGCAGTCACGAACGACCCGGCAGCGGTGCTGATATCTGGTGGGCTGCTTGCCACCGAATCTATGGGAACAATCTCGCGGGGTACGGCGCTTCGAGGTATCTCAACAGGGCTAGATGCTCCTGGCGTGAGGAACTCTGTTTCTGCGATTGAAATATCCCGACCTGTCGCCGTTGTCTCCTGGGATGGGCTGGGCGGATATCTTCGGGAGGGGCCAGTGAAGGAGAGGTTCGACAGTGATAAGTGAAGCTGCGGCGGTGTCCTTGGCAGCTCCGGGGCCGGCATCGGTGTAGACGGCATTGAAGGCTCTTCGATCAAATCCTCTTGTTGTCGAGCTGGGAAATGCATCCGCATGGGCTGACCGAACGTGTAGTTCTCATTGGCACTAATGGACCCACTGCCAGACCTAGAGTGTGTACGGTCATCGGAATAGTAATCCTCCTCCAGACGGGCCATGGACGAATTAGCGCGCGACCGGATGGCACTCTGCACCAGCTCAAGAGACGACTGCGAAGCCGCACCGATGTTCTGGATTAGGGACTGCGCCCGCGACCGCACCGAAATCGAGATCGAACCCGTCCGTGACCGGGATGAAGAGGAGCCAGAATGAGAATTCGTCCGAGAGTTGGAGCCTGAGCGCTGTAGAAGGTGAAGAGAGGGTGCACTACTCCTCTTCCGGAGCGACGTCCGCGGGCTGGTTGCAGTCGACAACAAGCCAACAATGTCCTCCCTTTCGCCCTCATGAGACCCCTCGGACTCATGTTCCGCCAAGAGTTCGTGCCCTTCGTCTGAGCCCAGCATCGGCACACCGTACGCGTCAGCACGTGTCTGAGCCCGAGGTCGACTCGTGGGGAATTCGACGGATGGCGACGGCGGAGCGAATGCGGGTACGGTATCCGCTCTCTGCCTTCCCTGTGCTCGTCTCTGGGAGGGGTGCCTTGGAGGCATAGGTATCCCACTGCTGGTGCTCAGTGCCATCTCTGAACTTGACGTCGTATGCGACCGGGGAGAGTGCGAGTCGCTGGATTCACGGTTACCGGTTGACTGTGTCGCTTGAGAGAACCTGGATTGCATCGAGCGTGTGTGAGATGTCGGCGTCATGTGGGAGGATGTCATGCTGTTACCACGTCCCGCCGGCCGACGGAACTGGAAAGGATAGCGGGAGGAAACAGGTTGACCTAGACTTGACATGGACCCAGACGCCCGTCCGGATGATGGCCCCTCACTTCCCTCTTCGAGTTCTTCATCCTCGTCCTCCTCCTCCTCATCATCATCATCAGTGCTTCCACTTCCACTTCCACTGCTCGTCCCACTGCTGGTCTTCTTACTCCCACTTGGTGTTGGGGACGGTGGGAAGGGTACCTGTTCGCCCGAAGACGCACGTGCTCCGGATGCGGTGAAAGGATAAGGCAGTTTCAAGAGCGGCGCAGACGGTCCCGCTACCTGTTTATCTTTTGACGAGCGTCTTGCGACCTTGGGAATAATATCCGAGAACTCGGTTGGTGGAGGCACCTCCTCCTCTGGACTCTCGAACAGATCCCCCGAGAGAACCCCGCGGCGTGCCGGGGGCGGGACCGATGGGAAGCCCACGGCCGCTAACACTTGCTCGACGCCATCGAACGGTTGCTGTACCAGGGCAGGATCGGGCCCCAAGAGTTCTGCCCCATTGACAGAAACTTCCTTCTTGCCGCTCCAACGCAGCGGCGGGCGGACGGTCAGGCAGAAGTCGTACGCTTCCAGAACCCTTGTACGCGTGCACTCGCGCCAGCTCCAGGGGATCACGCTGTCGACCGAGGCATTGTCGCTGTAGAGCGAGCGTCTCTTCTCTGCCTCTTCCTCCTCCCAACGATCGCGTGGCCCGCATAGTCCCGCGCACCCCTGTCCGCTGACAACCCATAACCCGATCCTAAAGCAGGGCAAATTATGATAAGAATCATGAATGGATATGACTAGAAAAGGAACGCGACCTACCAGCTTGCCCAGAGAACAAGCACCCTCCAAACAGTCCACACCGCGTTCGTAATGAGTACGCCGCGGGCAAAGGCCGTGAGCGTTCCATTCTGCGGGCGGAAGTAGGTGGGATCTCGGTGTTGCATACCTGCATCGGCCAACACAACTACGCCTATTTGGGGTGTGGAAAAGGCCAGAAGGAGCGCAAGAGAGAGCCCTGCACGGGGCAGAAGGAGTGCAACTGTAGGTAGGTTTTGTGAGTAGAACCAAAACGTCTCAGCTAGTCCGTCACGAAGACTTCCGTTCTCGCCAAAGAATGCTGAGTATCGAATATGTTGAAGGAAGCAGAAATTGGTGTAAGAGGTCATCGCAGTAAAGTTGAACCCGGACGAGGAGAGATAAAGCGGGAGCATGAGTGGGCGCTCTACCAGATGGGATAAACATCAGATTCAGGACGGATATTGCAAGGCGAGCCACACTTACTGACGCGCCACCGACGAGCGAAGGAGTAAACGAGCTCGTATATAACGCAAACTACAAGGATCCAGGCGAGCCAGCACGCAATGTACGCTGCTGCGCCAAGCGCCCAGTTCCTCCCGGAGCCGGGGACCCCAGGTGCTTGCGGGTTTGGATACTTTGAAACTCTGGAATAGCATGGTTAATATTATTCTCTCACACACGATCGGGAGAAGCTCTCACTGGAACAATATAAATACAGCATTGAAGTCGAAGAATGTTTGGAGCGGAATGTGGGCAAAGACGAGAATAGGGTAGAGGTAGAAATAGAGGCGGGATTTCAGCGACGGGTTGCGCAGTAAGTCGAGGTTAATGGCGCGTGAACCGAACTTGGGCTGCGGAGCCCGAGTATCCAGAGGGCCGCCCGCCGAGAACACAGCTGGGGACATTGCAGCGCCAGTTGCTCTAGACCAGACGCGAGTGGGGTCGCGAGGTGGATTGGCGACGCGCGTTTGGTCCGTGGGCTCGCGTCGGGACTCCTGAAGGCTCACGATGCGCACCGACCGCGGCGTCGGTTTTCGCCCACCCGTGAATGGTCGTGGCTCACTGGAGCCGATGTCCGGCAGGCCCACCGATGATTGGTAAGTCGATGCTGGTGCCGGGGGTGGGGGTCTACTGGGGAGCCATGATGGATACCCCTCCGAGTCCTTTGACATTCTGCGATATGAAGGCGATGAGGGCTGCTCAGAAGTGTCTCCCTGTGCAACTGGTGAACTGCCGGGGGTTGAAGAATTATTGGGAAGCTGATCGGGGGAAGACTGTCGTGACGTTCGTGAATAAAAAGCCATTGAAGGGCCAGAAGAAGAACAAGAGTCGTCGCCGAGGTAAACACGTTAGATGTATAAGTTTTTTTTTCTAGTCGCACAAGCGGCGAGCAACTGGGCTCACGTCGCCGACAAGATGAGCGCTGAAGGATGACTGCGCTAGCCTCGTGTTGTATGACGATGGCCTGCCTCGTGTTGTTGCCTTTACTGGGGGCAGGAGACAAACTGATGGCGGGCGGTTGGACACTCCCAATAATTGAAGAAATGAACCTGGTTCCCAGCCACCAGCGTTCCTGAACTTGAACCATTGCCGCATATGGCAAATTGCATGATTGCATGATGGAGGACTTACCCGATATAACCCTAACCCACGAATTGTGAAATTTGCCTCCGAACGACCGGCGTTTCAGTGTAGACGGAAGAAAATACGAGAGAGAAAGATTGTCGAGAAGGAACGAAAAATGATTGAGTGAGCTGCACCGCAAAACAGACTCGAGCTGAGCGGTGGTGGTGGTGGTGGTCAAAGAACAAAAGATTTAGCTCACAATGCGGCCCCGGTTGGTTGCTACGGGCGACAAGACGCTCTAGAGTCTAGCGGTCATCATCTCCATCACTCTTGTAACATTTGCTTGTATTCGCCACCTCATTCACTTTTGTTCGAAATGCAAAACATCGAACCCCTTCCCATATCCCCTCTCCCAGTCGAAATCATTCCTCTGATTCTCCTCTCCAAACGCCCTGATCAGTGCTTCGCTCTGCGAACCGCCATTGATCACCGGGCGTGCATCCTCTCTCGTCTTACCTGTCGCACCCTGGCCGTATATCCTACTCTCATCCTTGGTCAAGAACGTGCCAATATGTCGGAACGTAAGGCTAATGCGCCCGCCGCCATAGGAGAGCTCCTCTGGAGACTTGGCGCTCACCGCGCGGTTGTCGTGGTTGATCCCATGCAACCACCGCCTGTTGGTCTCGGGACCCATGATGAACATCGAGTTGTGCGGCAGCCGGATACGCTGCGTCGGCCGCGGTGGGGGCTTGATAGCACGTGTATCTGCGTCGGCGGACGCTTCTGGCGCGGCCACAGGCGCCTTGGGCACCTTTTGGCGTAGGGTCATGACGCGCTGCGCTCCGAGGCTGACGTTGACGATGTTCGAGCCTCGGACGACGTCGATCGTCTTGTCCGAGTGCTCTGAGATGTAGTCTTTACCTGAGCGGTAGTGCTGGATCAGGACGTGGTTCACGGGGTGCTCGAGGATCTGATCGAGAGGGTATGAGCATCTAGCAGATGATAAGATGGATATTGAAACACACCTTTTGCACATAGTCACGGATACGCGCGACGGTGGGCGAGAATGGAGACAGGGGTGGCGATTCGTCTGCGGGATGGCGATACAGGGGAAAGCTGGAAATCAGATGAGTTTTACCGCATACATTCAGCGATTTCTGAGCAGACCTGCCGTCGTCGCCAACCTCTCCTTCAACTGCAACTAGCCTCGGCACCTCGCCGCCTAGATTGTTCACATCAGCTCATTCGGACTGAGGTGGAGACGAGAACAAACCTCGGTGGTACATCGTATTCCACTTGACCTCTGTCAACATATTCTCGAACGCCACCGCTGCAAGATCCGAGGGCAAGACATCTGCGACCAGATACGAGTCTCCGGCGCCCAGCTTATCACCAACGCCCATCTCGGGCCCGGGTTTTGTGCGAGGTGTTGTTTGGCGTCGTGTCGCGCGTCCAGTAAAGGATTGGGGTAGCGAGCTGGCTGAAACGACATTGTTGCTAGTACTTGACATGTTCATTGATGTTGAAGTCGAAATATAGCGCCCAAGTCACTATGGGCGGGCTCTCGTGACTTGCGAAACGACGTGAGGTCATCTATATCAGTGCTGACCACCTTATATTATCCGTAAGGGGGATTCTGGCACAGCCCTTCAGTCAGAGGGTGGCAGGGGAGCCGTCTAGTGTCAGGCTTGTGAACATTGAAGACCGTGTACCCATACATGTCTTCCGAGAACGCTGAGGTCGCCTAACAACATTTGAGGGACAACAGGTTGTCTTGAGTCTTCAGGCCTCAATGTCAATTTTACCTCGATATGCAAGTAAATCGGCAACTCGGAATACAAATCATTTCATCGTTCTGTTTAAATTATATGCCCTCTGGAGTCCGCGAGTTATTAGCGCGTCATACGCCACATCGTAGCACCGTGAACGGCCGATGACGCTATATCCAGAACTTGACCCGCAAAACCTAGAAACGTGGAAACCCGATTTCTAGGAAACTCATGAAAATGTACTGTGAACCCAGTAACTAAAAAGTTGAGGCATTACTGATGGGCGAGACAGAGACCGAATTCAAAATAGATGAACTGGTGCGATTTGTTCGAACTTCCTATACAACTCTATAAACCAATCAGATATACGTATTGGGGACCGTGTTTATGACACAAAGGATGATATCAGAGTAAACCCGTTCTTGGGGTGATGAGGGCATTACAAAACTTCTCAAAACCTGTGGGGTTAGCATGGAATAAAACGTGCAAGTTCGCGAAGAAACAAAAGCATTGACAAACCAATTAATAGGTTTTGACGAATGTACTGATTGGTGGTGCATGTACGCATCAACCACTGTCATCGCTGCTAGTCTTGCCACTGAGAAAATGCCATGTCGTTCCTGTGTGGCTTCGTTCTTGGGTCGGAGATTATGTTCGAAATTGCGCTAGCGTTCCGATCTCTATAGGACACGAAGCACCAGAGTAAAGAATAGGTCAGTGCGGATCCGGAGAAAGATAGGCTGGAGGTATGTATGGCGCCCAGTGTGATTGAGCATTGAATTAGTTCGAAGGGAAGCCTATACATACCGCCGCCATACCGCCGCCGTTACCTTGACTATTGAAGCATCAATTGAAAATTTGGAGTAGCACTACACCGCCATTTGTATTACACATGGTTTCGATGGGATCAATAACTGTTGAACCCACGATATTTGTTGATATGTAGGGTTTGTGATTTCCACGATACAGTCATGTGTGGCTTTTCCAGCCAACCTCAACATGAATATCATCGAGCCACCACATTGCCAAAACTCTGTAATCCATACTGTAACCCCTAACCCATGACCACTCATATTTTTTATATTTTACTGCATGTTACAACGCGGGCGACGTTAGATAAGGCCCGGCTCATGTTCCAAGTTGCAGAAGAGTTGAGCAATGCCGCTGAGCTCAAGTTATTGGCGGGTCGGTGCGTA